>QAPG01000159.1:0-61795 GCA_004366825.1 Colletotrichum spinosum | reverse complement strand
TAGCCGACATGCCCTGGAAAGCACCCAAGGCAATGGGAAAGAGCGCTTACTCTGTCACAAAGGAACCGCTCCTGCTGTCATAACGCCAGAAGTACAATTTGCTAGCATTAGTAGTTGTTATTTGTGGTGGTGTGTCTGCGTCCAAATACACTGCCAGGTCCGAGGTTAAATGTGCTGCAAGCCGTTTCAGAAGGTATTGCTGTTTCTTTTTATTTACAGTACCTGTTCCATAATCGAAGTTGCTCTCAGTGATGGCGACGGAGAGAATGGTTTGTCACGCAGAAGATGCGGAGAGAATGAGTCGTATCCGTCAACAGACAAAAGAGACTTGACGTACGAACAGCTCGACTCCAGGGGTTGCAGCGACTAGCCTCAGCAAAGATAGTCAAATTACTTGGATCATGCGCTGCGACCCGCTAGCTTTTTTTAAAGTCGTGGTCGTTGGTGCAGTGCACAAGCACTCAGGTATGCGGACGTTGTGCCAGTGCCGTGGGATGATCGGGAAATGTGTGCCAGGACTTCTTGCTAGGCCTTGAAAGGTGACTGATGTTCATTTTGCTAGGCATGGCCTATAAGTGACCTGCTTCCGAGACTCTCCTTCACCATCTCATTGTCCCCCGAAAACACTCCATCGCCTTGTTCCTGATTTCTCGACTTCACCGTCAACGCATTGCCGTTCACCACCTCCGGTGTCCGTCTGCGCTTGTTCGGCCCAATCTGCGTCAGTGGACGCCGAGGCGGTGTCAATAGCTGCGCCCTTTCAAAGTCGACTATTATGACCCCTTCAACTTCCTCATTAAACAGCATGTCTCTGTGCACAACACCCTGGTAATGGATCGCACGCAACGACCGCATCGCCGTCTCTTGTAGGTGTCCATGTCTACCGTCTATACTCCTTATCGCGGAGAGACCATGTCCTCCCCTCCCCACAACAGAAATGTCATGTGCACCACGTAGACTCGGTGGTCGTAATAATAGGTCCTGTTCAGCGGCCGAAGGTCAATCGCCCCAAGAAACACAGGCACATGTATACCTTGGATAGGCCGTAGACGCTCGTAAATCGCTGCCTCGTGCTCAAGGTCTTCGATGAATGCCCGCACCGTGCCCTTGCTGACGAAGGTGTAGCCGTATGCAAGTAGGCTTATTTTGAACAAGACTCCTCGCGCGCCGCCTTGTCCCAAAGGTGTAACACCGTCGTCTAGTGTGCGCTCCAGCTGCTCTCCGAGAAGCTTCAGGAAATTAGTGTGGTCGATTGGATGACGAGTTTCTGCGCGGCCACTGCCGTGGTTGTGGCGGCGGTCATCTCCCGGCTTCCTGCCGTGAAGGAGAGTATTCGGACATCCTGGATCGAGGACGCCGCCTCTGACGAGCCCTAGCAAGCATTTCTGCGTGCAATACGGCCTGTGTCCATTCTTGCAACACCTCCCTTCACTACCACCTCGCGGCCGAAGCGCTAGAAGTCGCTGACTGCGTCGGGTTCCTTGGCTATCCTGACCGCCCTGGCTCTGAGGGTTCCTTCCGCGAGCCCGCCTTTCCGTAGGCGTGGGTGTGGCTGGCATGTTCCATCTCGACTCGTCATCTGATGATTCAGATGATTCATTCGGGTCCTTCGTGACTTGCTCCCTTGTATGTTTCCTTCCGCGAGCCCGCCTTTCCGTAGGCGTGGGTGTGGCTGGCATGTTCCATCTCGACTCGTCATCTGATGATTCAGATGATTCATTCGGGTCCTTCGTGACTTGCTCCCTTGTATGCCGGTCCCTCGCATGTCCTCGCCTTGTCTTTCGGCGCAGGCACGGAGATCTGTCGACATTCTCGTATGCCTTTGGTTCTATCCCGGCGAGCTCTCCGGTGGCTGCCTTTCACCATCTGGAACGGACCGCAGCGTCGTCTCGAAGTCTTCCGCCCACGTCTTCAGATTGTCCATAGCTTCGCGCCGCTCATCTTGCCCATGTGGCGATCGTTCGTCTGGCATACTCAGAGCAATCAGACTGAAGGCCAGATACTGGGCGACTGCCGCCTCCGCAGACGGCTCTGCAAGATGATAGAAGAGTGTCTCAGGCTCGCGCCAGTTAATCATCAAGAAGACAATTGCCTCGCCCGTCGTGAGCAGGCCGTGCTCGAGTCCGCCTTCGATCATGTAGTGATAGGTTTGTGTGATGGCGGCGGCCGTGAGTCTCTCTGCATGATACTGGAGCCGGGCATCTGGGTCGACTGACGTGGGGATCGTTTTTCGGTTGATCACCTCCTTGTATACAGTATTGTGCATATGTTGCTTCCTCTTCGGAACACACTTCATCTGTCTGAACTTAACCCACACAGTCTCCACCCCGAGCTGATCGACTGTGTACAGACACCGCCATCAGCAGCGGCTGAATGACTGCTGTCAATGCCGGTCTTGGTAACTTTCGGGTAGCCCTCGATTACGTGCCGTCACTCGCACTGTCGCCCACCATCCCGACCCCACATTTTGCTTGCAAACAAGCCATTACCGGAGGTTTACAGGGGTCCATCACAGCATCTTTCAGCTTCTCAAACATTGTCAATGTTTGCAAAAGAGGAAGTGACATATGCACAATACTGTATGTTCATCGGGCGCAAACCGAGGCGAAGATGCGGCGCGGTAAGTTTATGCGGGGGCTTGTATTCGGAAACGTAGAGCATCGTGCGACTTTCCAAACCGGCAGTTTCGGAGCGGTAGACGCAGATCTGATCGGCTCACAGCTGTTTGAGGTCGACGGTGCTAGTATGCGGTGTAGAGATGGGTGTCGATGGGACGTTGCGGTCAACGACCTCCACGGCCGTGTCACTGATCGCATGCGGGTGGTTCTCGAAGACGATACCGTTTCCCAGATTGAAGGCGCTTTTTACTTCTCTCACCTTCTTGAGTTCGTCCATGATCGCTCGAACAGGGTGCTCGACGATGTTGTGCAGGAAGGGCTCGAGGGCCTTCTCGTCGGTGATTTTGCGTCTCGCGATCCTGCTCCCCAAACCAGACAGGAACGATCGGCTCTCGAAACAGCGCCTATCGGAGGGAAAAGTGTCGTAGAGTGTGCCGAAGACGATGCGCTGTTGCTGCAGGAAGTCGGCCCACGGCTGGAGATTGGTCGGGCACCACTTGTGGCGTGGATTTGTGATGGAACCCTTGGAAGTCAGTCGACGGTCGGTTTCGACGGTCAATTTGCTGTAAACGAGAGTATGACAGGCAGCGATGTACTCGTCGAGCGATGTAGGTTTGGTCTGTTGCTCTGCCTCGTCGGCACGCAGTTGTTTTGCCTCGGCGCGCCGTCGTTCTTGTTGTCGATCTCTCTCTGCTGCCTCGGCGCGTTGTTGTTCTGCCTTGGCGCCGTCGTTCTTGCTGTCGTTCTCGCTCCGCCGACTTAGCTCGTTCTTCGGCTTGCCGCAGAAGCCTCCTCAATTCCTCGACGCTTCTTGATTCACCCATGATGCCTGAAATTGATGTTCTGATAACAGCCGATTTCTAGCACTGTCCTTCAACGAGAGGCGAGGGAAAGTTTGGGTTTAAAGTAGCCAAACCATTCAAGTGGATCCTGTTGCGTTGCTACGGGCTACACTACCCATGCAGAGAGGGAGTCAATGCACAAGCCATGCCGAACAAGCTCACTGACAGATCGAAAATGGGACCCAATTGCCTACGCAATTACATCATTCGAAAGCCAATCATCGGCTGCTGGCAAAATCAACTTAGTCACCAGGACAGCCTGAGGGCCACTGTTTGCTTCCACATACAAACTGTCAGATAAGGCTATCAGAGTATGGATATGTCAGGCACAAGGATTGAATATCTAGAGTATGCATATAACACCTATATCTCCGGATATTCCGATGTCGGATTCCAACGAGAACACACCGACTTTGTCTTTTATCATCATAATGGTCATCATCATGATGGATTGATCAATATATACGCTCATTCAATTATCCTCAATGTTGACTGCCTCACACACACTCTTGTGACACAAATAGCGTCAGCTTCGAGCACGCGCCCACATACTCGGGTTTACTTATCAAGCCGCGAAGCTCAGCCAAAAGCAGCTGAGCTTTGACGGAATACCCATTCGAATCCTGGAAACCGGAGCCCAGTGGTTATTGCGACTGCGAAGATCCATGAGGCCGGGCAAGCTGGAGGAATGGACAAGTGATACCATCTCTGATCGGGAAAGGTCGCCCACGGAAAAGATAGGAGGCAATGGGATGATGGAACAGAGAGCGGAGACGAGCAAATCAGCCCCAAGGCAAGAGAGGGGCCCACCGAAGACGCGACCAACTGCACATCGCACTACTGTCCTGGCTATTTCCTCAGATGCAAGAGATAGGTCAATCGTCGTTGCCGCCTCGTTCTTCTCCCACGTCTTCGTACCCCGCGGGAGGAGGCTGCGAAGCGAGTACTCACTCATCAGATCGATAATCGGGTCCGCCTCGCCTTGCCTGTCCTCCGACACACTTTCGCCTGCCCACAGATAGTCGTGGCGATTGAAGTCTCCTACCAGGATGACATCTACCCTTTCGCCTGTTAATACTCGAACGTTCGTGATGGCTTGCCTCAGCAAGTCACACGCCTGTCGAAGCATCTGCGGGTTCTGCACCGGCACATACACCGACGCCACCAGCAGTCTTCGGTCCGGAAGCCGGACAACGGCCGCCGTGATGTCCGGCGATGCTATGCGCAGCTGCTCTGCCTCTATGTCTCTGTTCACCCACAGCAAACTCCTGATCCCCCATCTTCCTTCGTCCCTCCACTCCGTCGGTACCATCCTCGTCCATCTGCTATGTCCCATCGGAACAGTAATGACCTTACCTTCTGTCCTCCGCGCCCACGGTTCCTGCACCGCTATGGCCGTGAAGTCACGCAACGCCTCGTCATTCATCAAACTCTCATGCACTGCAGCCTGTTCCTCACGTTAAGCTGAAGAATCTGGACCTTCCTACTCATGGGAACGCGGATACAGCTTCGGACAGTTCTTGCTGAACGACTCATGCGGTCCGCCACACGGCACACATTTCACGATCGTCTCACGGCATTCACTGTGATGGTGGCCTACCTTGGCGCAGCGCCCACACACCTGGGGGTTTTCGCACTGGTACGCCTTGTGCCTGGTAAGCTGCTGGCAGTTGTAGCAATGTTGAGGACGTGGCCGCCGCTCAAACGCCATCGTCGTGCCGGACTCCCCTCCGACGTAAAAGAAGCCCTCAAAGATCAGCCTACACGCATCCCTGGCCTTGGTCACGAACACGACCATGGACCCATACGCCCTGGGCATGTCTTTCTTGCTAAGCCAGGATATCTTGGCAACGTTGGTCTCGTTTTCTCGGCTAAGTGCCCCCGCCGCTTCAGCCCTGACATTGCCATTCTCATCCAGTACCTCGGTTCTCTTCACGTTATCGATCTTGACGGGATAGAGTTCGTCCTGTAGGACTCGTGTTCTAGGGCCGAAGCTCTTCTCCGCGATCTGCTTGACAAGCTTGTGCTCATCATCGTCGCGACAAATGATCCGGATCCTATCCGCGTTCCTTGGGTCTACCGTGATGGCCCGACAGCGCCGGCTTGCCTGCCCGTCCATCGCGCGCATCTCCTTCTCCACCGCGGCCCGGATCCGACCTGCGTTGGGCTTGTCGCTGCCTTCTTCAACTCTTGATGTATCGATCGTACAGAATAAGGGGTTGCTGTGGCTTGCCACCGTCGCGTTCTCCGGCGTAACTACCCGCGAGTTGCGGCCTTGTCCAGCGGCCTTGTCCACCCAAGCCACTTCGCGCGACATCCGCGTATGACATACTTGGGCTGTTCCGCGTCGCAGCCACCGTCGCGATTGCTTCGAGGTTCTCGTTCGTCTTGGCGATTTCATCCTCCATGCGTTCTTTCATCGCTTGTAGCTCTCCTTTGACGGCCTGTAGCTCGTTCTTGACTGTTTGCAGCTCCGCAGTGACCACGCGCAGCTCTGCCTCAATGTTCTTGTTCCATGTTTCCGACTTCTTCCACGCATCGAACATGATCTTGACCGCTGCGTGTAGCTCTGTTGTCTGCTTGGCCATCGTCAGGAGCAGCGGTGTATCGCCATCTTGGGCGGGTTTCGCGCGTTCCTTGTCCAGGGTTGCGGCGCGTGTGGTCGCCGGCCGGCCACCGCCAGCAGTCTCGGTCGCTCGCTCGATCGCATTTTCGGTAATCTCTTGGTATGTCTGGTTCAGGCGTGCTTTCGCGGATGGTTTCGCACCCTTCGTGATGGCAGGTCCTCGTCGCACGCTACCACCACCTCCCTCGCAACGGTGATGGACGTCGAATTTGGCTCGAGATCCATCGCGTCGGGACGTGCGCAGAGTCGCCACGCGGTGGATCGTGCTAGTGCCACGTAGCGCGTTTCGGAGCGTCTCAACGCTCAATCCAACAACGTCGTATAATTCTTTACACAAACAGATGTTGAAAATTGCTTCGTCCCCTTGCGTTACATACAGAGGTTCGCAAAACTGGTCTTCTATGACTGATACACTCCTGGAACGGCTTAGCTACACTGCAGGTGGCAGGGGTACCTTGACAGAGACCATGCCACATTAGTTAACGGAGCCCGACATGACTGATTAAACAAATCGCTGACAGCTGGCCTTCATAATAGACAGTCATCATGACACAAGCCAAAAAAAAATAGCTGATTGTGTGCGTTCAAAGCAAACCGTCAGCGGCAAGCGGCTTCCTCCCACTTATGAGCCGCGTTATAGAGTTATCGTCTTATCAGAGCGGCCATTTCATCCAAGCAGTAAGCGGCTTATGGCACCAGCAATATTTTAATATTATGCCTCGTTTGGAGCACCAATCTGCCCTAGGATGTCCGTGATGGTGTTGTTCACGTTGAGATTAAATCTCCGTTTGGCTTCCGAGGGGTCCATACTGGCGCACAATGAGGTATGAAAACCTGCCTTTAGAGGCAGTCTGCCGTCAGAAGTAGGTTGCTGCGTTGCCGTGAGAGACGATGCTGCAGGCGCTGGACTGCTTCCCTCGATCGACTCAAGATCAGGCCAGGTATCCCAATGAAATTCCGAAGGAGAATCATTGCAAGCCATCGTCACGAAGTAGCTCGGACGAATGGTGGCAATGACCTCTGACGCCTCCACCGAGATGCGGGAGAAGGACAGGTAAGGATTGACGCGTCAGGCAGCAGGCGACACATGGCCTCGGCTGGGCCTTTGCCCAAAGTAGCTAGTCCGCAAAACCCATGACCTAGCTCATCTTACTTGATACGGCACCCACTCCACAGTTCCACGCTGTCCCGCACTTTTGTGTACCATGTGCACCCTCTGAAGCTTAATCAATAATTAGCCCATAATCGTCTCTGGTTCGGGTCGGGCCGTATCGTCCCATCATGGAACGTTTGAAATATTGAGGTCCAAAACCTTGTCTGTTGCCAGTGCCTTTTTCGATATCCCTTGATATGTATGGTTCTTCTTCAATGCCGACTGCCGATCTGTGCATGCGGATACTCACGATAACGAGTTCTTTAATTAATCCTCGTCTTCCACAATGTGGCGGTATGTCACCGAGAAACCGAGAACCAAGATTTGGCTTGGCAAGCATGATGAGACAGTTGGAGTGAGCTTAAATCCAGCATCCAAGAGGCGCACAACTTGCGCGCTGCTCTTCGTCGGGATTAGTAACAAACAAAGGAATGTCCCTGACTTTAAAGACAAACTTGGCACGATGAACCGATTTGATATTGTGCCGCTTGAATGACGAGAAACGCTATTGCTATGACCCCTGGGACATGCATCCATGTGCCTTGCCCCAGCGGCACTTCAACAACTTCACCTCAAGGCCGCCTCTTCAAGACCTGAAGGGCGATTTGTACGTGAGAGCTGATTTTGATTTTGCACGTATGTGTAAGGGGCTGGCCCCTAGGCTTGTTCAACGTAGAGGTGCCGTCGATTGACTATTCTAAGCTGAAGAAGGAAGAAGGGACTTTACAAGGGTAGGCACCTAACAGCGGTGAAGCAGGCCGGGTTAGGCGGCGTACTGCGGCAGAATAGTGGGTCCAACGGAGCCGGATCTCGGTAACTGCTCCGGCGAAGCCGGAGATATCAATCCGGGCTCTAGCCCGTGACAGTAAGCAAGACATGCATTCAGGCCCAGTCAAGATTGACGCAACTTTCAAGCCTCATGAGCCAAGATCGTCGGGCTTGGCCCAGGTTGAGAGTTGTCTCGCCGGACTCGCCGTGTGGCTTGTGATATACGATGGAAAAGATTCGTCCGCCCTCGGAGTCACGGCGGACGAAGCGAAACGCCGAACCCGCTATCGGCTTCATGCTGCATCTGATGCTGCACATGGCTTTGCGCAAGTCGTCCCAGGCGAAGGTCTGCTGGGTGCCGTTCCGCAGCGACAGCCAAAAGTCCGATTTTGGAAGCTCGACACACGGCAAGCGACTCGGAGACGAGCTGCATGATGGCCGTTGGATCGACTGCTCGGCCGGTCGATCGGGGTTTTGGGTCTGGTCTTTTCCCCGTCGCTGACGCGTTCGTTTGAGTTGGGTCGCCGTGGCTGCCGTCTTAGGTGCCGTGCTGAAGACTGAGACCATGGGCTCCGTCGCAGCTTCCGGTGCAGACTGCTGTTCAGGCCTAAGGGGCATTTCTCGTTTTATCTCGCGGAATACACCTTCAAGAGCGTCTTTGTTCCGCGATACCTTTCCCATCTGCTGGTCCAGTCTTCGCCAAAAGCCCTGGTGTCCTCCCGCAAAATTGTACTCGCCGGCATCCTCCATCGCTTTAACCGCCTCCTCGAGGATCTCCTTCCAGGGCCGCAGTCTGCCAGTCTGCTCCACGTAAAAGGAGTTGGACATCTGAAAGTATTCCACCCAGTCAGAGATCGATGGATGATGGCTCTCAGTCTCTTCGAGGCAGACAGCCAAGACGTGCAGGTCGCTGAGGATCTGTGAGACGGCCACAGGGAAGGACCTGCCTCCTACGACTTCTCGATCGATGGTTCTCATCACCGCCGAGAACCCCATACGACGAAGAATCGGATCGTTCTCCCTGATCAGCTCCAACAGCTGGTGGCCAACTTTGGTGAGTGAGCCCGCTGGCGGTGGCATGATCCATCGAAAATGGGCCAACCTCTCCTCGAACACGGCAGAAAGAGCGCAGTCAAGGGATGCTGCAATCTTCATGGTGTCTTCGTCCGCCTCGGTCAATAGAGGACTCTCAACCTGTTGGATAGAAGCTCCTATTAGCTGGTCCAAGTTGGCGAAGGTGTCGACGCGGCTGAAGAGGGTTGTCAGAAGCTTCTTTGAGCCGCTGCCTTGAGCCATTCTCTTTAAGCCGCCATGCCAAGAGGCTGGGTCTTGACGAAGCTGCCACAGATCGTCCCTTGCTTCGTCGAGTGATGTTCTAATCATCTCTCGCAAACCGTCCAGGTTGATATTCATGTCGTTTTTGTGTTTTGGAAAGGAAGTACGCGCGATGGGTGGGCTTCCTTCCACACCTAGATCGCTATCTTGGATGACCGTCCCCGCCTCGTTTTTTGTCGTGCCGGGGATTGTGTTTGAAAAGCTGCCCAGGAACCGGTATATCTCTGTTTGTCCTTGCAGCTGCCAGAACAGCGAGTTAGGATTAACTAGCTTCGAGCTGATTTGCAGCGGTGTTTCGTACTCTGCGACCTGGGATACAGCACCGCCGTAAAACCGAAGTTCCCCCGCTGCGTCGGAGGATCTGTCGTCAAATTCCAAGTACGATACGCCTTTCACCACGATGGGAGCTTTACGACCTGCCCAGACGCTGAGCAGATGGTGACGGCCGCCTGAGCGACGGAAACGTTGCGGCGGGAATCGGCACCGCGTCTCGAGCAACGATGGCAGAGTATCATTCTCCGAGAGGTCAACGCAGTTGAGTGCCGGACAAGTACAACGAACGTCAGCCCCCTCTAAGTAGGCATAAATGTCAGCGTTTGGGTTCTGGGGAAGCCCATACTGCTGCAGGATTTTCATCCTGGCACCTGTCTCCAACTCCGACCAGCTCTTTCGAAAAGCGGGAAGGTGCTCCTGCTTCTCTTTGAGTTTGTCAAGGTTCTGCTGAACTATCTCTTGGCGAGAGGAAATGGCCTGCTCGAACTGTCCCCTGTCCATGAGAATCCTTGTAGTTGAGGTGGTGCCGGGGCCGTAGGTGCGGTCGATTTCGGACAATCTTGTTTGCCAGTTTGGGCCGAAGGCGCGAGCATATGAACGCTGAAGTGGATGCTCCTCGATTTTAGTGTAGGCATCGTCTAGCCCCAAATCGGTCACGTCAATCTTGAGCAGCTTGCATAGCCTGGCTGTCGCTTCGAGTTCTCTGTGTACGTGGTCCTGGGCACCCTTGATCCACTGCTCCAGGTTTGTCCAATCGATTTTCTTGCCTGTCGCTGTCTCCAAAACTCGGAGGTTCTTCACGCACGATAATCTTTCGAGACGTGCCGAGAGATTCAGGTGCGAAAGCGCGTCTATGATATCGCTAGGGTTCCCAATAAGCCTGAAAGCGCCTCGGAATTTGTATGCGGCATCCCATAAGGGTTCAAATTGCTCCAGTTGCTTACCAACCCAGCAGACATAGGGGTCCATGGTGGCGGCCACTCTTGTGTTGTCTGAAGTAGCTGTTGTTGGTTGAGGGTGACGGAAGAGATGTTCGTGTGTAAGCGAGATGGTATGTATAGCGCACATGTAGCTTCCTCTTTATGCACAAGCCTTCCATATTCAGGAGAGCCAGAACCTGCTGTTACGTCTGTTTCAAACGTCTATCGCTGGTTGTGGTTGCCTGTCTACAAACAAAATGTTTGGAGTCAATGTAACTCATTACAGTGCGGGTGATATCTCACCTCCGGGGTGTACTTGATTTTGTCCATCTCTGGCTTTGGGCAGGGGACACCCTCAATTGAAAATCCATCCATAGGCTGTACACAGTGCTAGCCCATCAGGTACGAGCCTGTGTGGGGCAAGTCAAGAGAATCGAAGTGTTTCCAAGAGGAAGAGATTTATGCTCATGACTGTATGTAAGCGATACATATGCATCACCAGTGTCATGAGAACAAAAGAAGACGAGACAAGGGGGGAAGTAGCCCACCTTTATAAGGAGGGTGACACCACCTGCAGCTAGCAATTGCAGCCAGCGGAGCGGGGCCCTCCCAATGCAATAACAGAGCTAACTGACTAGCAGGCAGTTGCAGCACAGATGAAGTCACATCAGTGTTAAGGATAGATGGATGCAGTGGACATGAATCAAACTCAAAGTTAGTCCTTTCTTACATAGGGGTTGGGTTGTTGATTTTGGTTCTGGCATGTCTTTGACGGTGCGATCCACCACCACCACCACCACCCCTGGCACACCCTCCCAGGCTCGTTAGTGAGGAGAGCCCAGCCAGCCAAGCACAGGCCATTGGAGGCACCGTGGCAGAAGCCAGAAAAGTAACAAAGCAACGCACAGTGCCCAGGACATGCCTTGCAACAGAAAATGTGTGATAATTAAGCGGAGGGACTTTGCCGCGTAGTCACCTTTTACATAATTTGAACCCAACATTAACTATTCCACAGCCTCCCCCGAAGCACAGTGCATCCTAATAGCAATCTCTAAGGCTTGCCCCTAGCAACGCACAGCAGACACCAAAAAGCCTGGTGGACCAGAAGCATTATGGGCTTTTATCAAAGAGCCCCAAAACCCCGCTTCGCATCCCAATCAGAACAATATTCTACAAGGGTGTGGTTCGCAACAGATAATACAAAGCTCTACACGTAATCAATGCATGATAATGCTTCACGTGGACGAGGTTCATTCAATCATTCAACCACCCAACCATAGGCTATCGCGCAGCATTCGCCAGCTGCTAGTGGTTTACCCATTTGACCAGATCATACTATGTGTAGAACCTGGGGCATAATACTACTATTAAAGAAAATTCGATGGGTTCCAACACATGCCACATCTGATCAACCTTGGGAGCTATCCTCTCTCCTCAGCACCCTCAAGACTGCAGGCGCAACTGTCGATATCGATTCTATCACAAGAGACAGAATATATTAGCTGGTTCCGTCCCTTGCGACCCAGAACGTAGGTTGTATCCGTTGAGTCTTCGAGCGAGGAGTTCAGCCGCTGTCTAACGGAATGTGCGCACCATGGCTGGACAACGCGCGACATACTATAGCCTGATTGGACGTGAACCGATTCCAATTCTGCCAGCCTGTCACAGCCTGGAACCCAAGCTGGTGCGCTCTTTTCAAAAGCATGCTGATGAGATGAATTGTTTCGAGTGTAAAAAGCACGGGACCTCGCAGGCCTGCTTCAGTTGATGTGTTGAAGTGATTGTATCCTAGCTCCCAACCATCATGTTTGATCATCTCCCCAAATCGAGGAATGCTGAATATCTCGGGCTCGGCCTCCGGCGCGAGACCGCACAAGAGTCAAGACTCCTTCGATCCGCCAGCCCAGGAGCTTGGTGGTTAGGGATTCCAGTCGTATAGGCGAGCCCGCGCGTGGGCTGGGGCCTTGCCATCGGAGCAAGAGAGGTTCTTTCATTCGGAGCAAGTCTGTGGGAACGGTGGAACCGGTAAACTCTTCGTTGGTCACGGCACGGTCTGGAACGTGTGACGTTTAGGGTAGAAGGTACTGTAATGCCTCGACTTCGCCGTTGTGCGTGGACGTCGTCATGGCTCTGAATAGTTGTTCGCCATTACCGACTATTGTGTCGGTTTCCACGACGTTGCGCCACATTTCCATGCGTTGGTATCCCGGAGAGAGACGTCTGATCTACCATGGCCACGGCTAGTCGCGCACGAACGCGCTCAGGAACCGGTCTCGGAACACCGTCTCGCTCCATATTCGCAGCGCACGAAGAAGAGCGAAGATCTGGGAGCCACCCATGATGGTGTGCGTGCCTTCGAATCGATGTGCGTGTAGGAGCTCCTGCGAGGAATCCCATCAGCATGCTGTTTGGGTGTTAAGAAAGGTAACGCAAGGCGGGGTGGGGGTTTCCGGGAGGTTGACGTACAACGCGATTAGGCTTGTTCACAGCAAACAAAGCTACCAAATGGAACCGGAGATATAACGCAGCGGTAGACTGATACCAATGGTCTGCGTTCCGAGTAGCTGCTGGAGGTGGATGAATTGGGCTGACCCCCAAACCGGAGTTGAGCCTTGGCCTCATCTTCGGAGCCGCCGGGCTTCTCAGTCTCGATGCTCACGGTGATTGGGCTGGTATAGAGACACGCAAACTCTGTGTGGTTGACGGACTGCGGGAGGGACTGAGCTCTTTTCTTCTTCCTGCGTGACGACGCCGTGTTGTTGGTGCTCGTGCTAGACTCGGATGCGGCAGATGACAAGGGACCATCATCTAGCCGTTGCCCAGGCGAGGCAAGTTATCGGTGGGGGCAAGTTGCGGGCAATACTCTGGACGTCAGGATCGCAGATACAAATGCAGTAGTCGACCTGGCGTGGCGCGAGGAACACGCCTCGGCAGGCCACCGCCGCCGGGGCCGCCCCGAACGTGAGCCCGTTCTGGCTTGCACACTAGGTGCGACGCGCCGCGGCCTCCCACAGAGTTCCAAGTGCACAGTGCCCAACGGCGGCAGGCAACTGTGCACCGTGGGTCACCAACGTCTCCAACGACATGCGGTTGGAGTGGTCACGGATAGGGAAAGTGCGATGAAGAATCGCAGCTACTACATGAATTCAACGGTGACGCAGCCGTTGTATCGGCCGATGGCTTGTTGGGTTGGTGATTACATAATGACAAGCAAACCTTAACCCCTCCCCCCGCGGTGCCTCAGGCATAGCGAAATTCTGGACTATTGTACGGCCACCTGCTCTCCCACCCAGGGAACCAAGGAAACA
This sequence comes from Colletotrichum spinosum, assembly GCA_004366825.1. Lineage (NCBI taxonomy): Eukaryota > Fungi > Ascomycota > Sordariomycetes > Glomerellales > Glomerellaceae > Colletotrichum > Colletotrichum spinosum. The sequence goes on along the minus strand of QAPG01000159.1, from coordinate 47,952 downwards.
TCGCATGTCCACCCACGATCCGTCGGCCAGCATAAGATTCGGGCTCTCAGGGCACCCGCCACACACGCACACACGAGAACCTAGTCTGTCTTCCCGTCTATTTCCGGTTCGATCACCTTGCTGACTTCGCGCTTTCCTTCGCAGTCTCAGACGGACGACGGATCTTCGTTCTGCCACAGCTCAGAATCTGCATTCGACTGACAGCCAAGAGCGCACAATGCCACCACGTGTGCCAGGAAGACCACATGAACGGCTGATGCTACATGGGGAACTCGATGGCTTGTGCGGCGGACGAGGCTAGTTGCCTGATGACGTCGATATTGATCACATCTCCCATGATGCTCTTGTCACCATTCGCAAGTTGGTTCGGTGGGCTTTGAACGAGGGGAGGTCGCCTACCAGCCTGTGGGCATTGGACGGAGAGCTACGAGGTGTACGATACACCACCAGAGCTTTGAGCGATATCTGGAGACGACTCCCCTCACACGGAGATCACGACACACAGGATGGGGTGGCTAGAGGTCAACCTGAAGACGTACCCGCTCCAGTAAGCCCCAATGGCCCCCACTTGTGTTCCCAAGACCTGACTTCTGGAATAGACTGGGCCCGAGAATGCTTCCCAGCTGAACCGCCAGCTAGCAGCATCTTCGTCAGACATCAATGCCACCCTATCGCAGCCCACCCCAGTTAGGGTGCTGCCCATCGGTCATTTCGCCGGTTACGGGGTCTTTAGTTCGGAGAACGGCAGGGGTCAGACAGGCCAGACACCAACTTTCAACAATCTTGACAATAGGATCAGACCTGATACCTATCTCGAAACCGACAAACATCAGCCTTCTCCCGCATCTGCGGCCGGCTCAACGATTGTCGTGCAAGCAGAGTTGCCAGAGCGCATGTCCCGGTCGCAAAGATCGTCGGCTGTACCTGCCACAAGTCCTGCTCCAGAGTTCGCCATCGGGGCTAATGAGTCGTCTGATACTGTCGAGCGTCATGTTGCTGGCGACTTCTCTCCGTCTGCTCATGCGGGCGCTGGTCCTTTGGCCAGCATGGCCAGCATGGAAAAGCGATCGGGATCCCCCCTGCCTGTGATTCCCAAGCGTTCACGGCTAGCTACGCCACCGCAGACATCGCATGGCGGTTTCGACTTGGAACGCCTTGCACTTGACCAGCATGTCAAAGAGGGGATGATTTACCAGGTCATTAAAGCGGCAGCCGCCCTGTGCCCGCTCTCTGTGCGAGTCCTTCATCCACTGCTGCTTAACGGACAAGAACCACCGCAGGACCTTGATCACGACCTAGCAGCAAACGCCGGTACTATTACGCTGGCTCCCACAAACCTCAATAATCACACCCACTGGATACTTGCCGTCATATCCGAGAACGTGGTCACTATCTTCGACTCGAAACCAGCCTTTACGGATAAAGGCGCCATCAGGAGGAGGCTGGGGCACCTGTCGCCACATTTCCGCCGTGATGCTGATGTTACCTTTCACCAGTGCGCAGAGCAGACGAACGACGCTGACAGCGGTGTTGCGGTGATGGTCAACGCCCTTCACATCATCAGTGGTCAACAGATCCCCGCCATGACCGACTACGGAATTTGGCGACCTATTCTCGCTGCCCTGGCCAGTGGAGCGCATCATGATTCATTTCTGTCTGACATCAAGCTGCAGGCGCCGCTCGTTTCGACGCAGAGCATCGTGATACCACCCGCCCTGCCGCCGATCATAACCCTAGCTGACTACCATCTCTGGCACAAGCAGCAAGCGACATACATGGAAGACGTCGCCCGGGTCATGAGAATTCAGCATAACAAGGTGTGGTCAGACGGACTGCAGGTCGCAGCTGAACTGAAAGGTGTGCGGGATCTGCTGCAGTTTCTGTCCCGTGCTGGAACCCAGCGATGGCGCCCCCTGCTTGCTGTCTCTCCGCCGTCTGACGGCGACCTGGACGAAGTAGATGAGGTGGGGAAAGAGGTGCTCCATTGTCGAACCGCACTGGAAGAACTAGAAAGCTGCCGAATCAGCGACACGTCGGTGACGCAGAAGCTACGTGCCCGACTTATGAATTTATCAGGTCTTGAAAGCCGCAGGGACAGGATTCGGGAGAGTGTTGCCTCACTCACAGCGGTGGTGATGGGGGACCTAGCAAAGATCAGGGAACGTTTGGAGGAGCTCAGGGCCTGGGGTGAGGAGATTGCCCCCACTTTGGCTGCTTAATGACTAAGGTTTCCCTGGTGTATTGAGCGCTATATATGAATGGCATGTCCAAACGGCTCGAATTCTTTAGGTGGTTGCAGGAATGATCTCAACCCGACATGAAACAATTTTCATTCGGAGAGAAGAAGTGCTGCGCGGAGATGGTGTCAGCTTGGCAGACTGGGATGTTGAGGGGGGCAAGCGATGATTTGAGGCGGGCACTCGATGAGAAGTATGAATGTAAGCAAATCGAGAAACAATGGAAGGTGTCCATTCAATCGCAACAACGTTTGCTGCTGCCGAACCAATCGTTAATGGAATGGATGCATCACATCCCGTGTTGATTATTGGGCTGAACAGTACTGTGACGCTTGGGTCCAAGATGTTACGGGCTGCCAGTCGGCACTTTGCGACGAGGCAGTGAGGGAAGTCGAACAAGTGACCGCATTCGTAACATCCACCAGCGACGCTCGCAACCGTTTGAGCAGGAACCCGTTATGGTCGGCCAAGGATACCGACAAGTCGAGCAGACGGGCTAAACAGGAGGTAAGGCAGCAGTCGAGATAATCCGATTGACCTTACAATTAGGAGAGGAAACCAACGAAGGTATCATTCGCGCATATTTTCGTCTACGACGCATGTTGGCTCTTCAGATCGCGGCGAATGTTGACCGGCTCTGACGCCCAGGGTTCACACTGTGGGACGGAAGTGAGCCGGTCCCCGGTCGTCGCTTGGCCGTGGCAGCATTGGTGGGGTGGTGTTCAAGGGTACTGTCAGCCAGAGTTTAGCACTACTGTATGTAACAGTTGTCCACGCCGTATGTTAGCTCGCTTGATTGATGTCGTAAATTATGGGGCAATGGGGAGGTCACCAATCTACATTCAGGGGGTGCGGTGTACATATAGCCCGAGGCCTATTTAGAGATTGATATGAGGTTGTATTTCAGTCGCGCGTGCAGCACGCCGGGGCCATGGGTTTGGGCAGGCGGGCCCATGATAGTGGTACTGCTTAACGCCTGGGTAGCATCGCGGGCCAAACCCAGCTTCCCCATGCCCAGGAGAGAGGGGTGAGACGCCTGCAGGCAGGGTACTTTTCCACATCCGACATGGCTGGATTCTCGAATGACCACGCCCGTCGAAAGCCCCTGTCGAGGTCCAAAAGCAGCCTCGCAACAGCTGGACCCATTCTGCTTCTCGACGTCTCCGCATAATCGGCAGGCTCGTAGGCTGGAGAGCGTCTATATGTGAAGCGATCGTACGCGGAGGTACCGTTTGCTGTATACGGGCGTAGTATCCTCTTGGAGCTCTTCTTTGGGACGCATCCGGGCCTTGCTACGTTACACAGGCATGAGGCGGCGAGGGATAGACCACCTCATCCGCGCCCCGGCGTTGCGAGAGACCCCAGCAAACTACCAACACCATGAATGCCCGAGATTCGTTCGGTCGAGGAAGGACACTCCAGTACACATCTCCGGCCCTGATCAAGGCTTGGCTTCACCGGCCAGGATTCTGTACGGAAGCTCGTCTCACCAGCGCAACCCTACTCGCATTGGCCAAGGCACACCTTCAGCGCAGCAGCCACTGCGAAGCTTCATCTCCGGCTGCGGCTTCACCAACGGCCAATGAAAATGCAGATTGCACCTGGCGTACGTGAGTGTGTCTCTTCCGTCTCTCGCCCCCTTGTCCATGTTGCGCACCCTGTCGGTGACTTATGAGGTTGTTCATTGAATTGCCAGATTCAGGCCGTACAATTGCTCGGCGCACTACACCGGCCTGCTGGCTGTACGACAGGGATGCTCCTCGTCCGGGCCAATGCCCGCTTCCCCACCTTCGAGGGTGGCGCTGGAATCGCGGGGACCGGCGGCCCACACAAGGCTCTGATTCAACTGCTGAATGGCTAGCCTGGTTTACCTGGCCTGCAAAGACCTGACAGTGTATTTTCATTTGCGCGCTTGGTCGTGGTCGACTCAGACGGGGAAGAGAGCGCGTGGCAGCGACGACGAAGTCGCGCAGGCCATTTTCGGCACCCGACCAATCGTTGACGCCTGTGACGTGAGGTAAATGTGGGTCGTTTGTCCCAAAAAACCCCCCACCTTGCCCCCTTCCGGTTCTGTTTCCTTTTTTATCTCTACTACCCACCTCTCTTCACGACTTGCGAAAAGACCAACTTCGCCGTCGCTTCTCTCCTGCCCTTTCTCAATACTCCATATCGCCTCGAAGCGTTTTCCACAGGAACTATTGCCATGACTGAGGGCAAGTCCTCCTCATCCCTCTCCTCGTCCGCGACGTCGAGCTCTTCGGAATCTTCGCTACCTATGTTACTGTCCAGCTCAGAAGGTACGGCGACACCAACTGCAATATATCGCGAGAGTCGGCTAACATGTCCCCAGATTATCAGCATGATGAACAGCAGAGTCTTGCCACCAAGCGCTTCGCGGCTTAGTCGGCCGATCGCGCAAGCAAGAGGACCAGGATTTCATCGCCGTCCAACGTCTCTGGAGGCAGCCCCGTTCTTGTCACTGCCTCATCCAATCCATTTGCTCAAAGCCCGAACCGCTCCTTCCCACGCCCGGCCTCGCGCTTGCCCGCTCATCTCCGCAACAATAACAACGCACTTGCCCGCACAGCTCCTGAGCGTTCTAGTCTCCGCGACGACCCCCTCATTCTGGGACGCTTTTATGTCCAGCGCGACAGCGTCCTGTACGAGGATATGATCGAATGGTTGCTTCGTGATAGCGCCGACCCCCGAAGCATTTGCACCTCCCACCGGCTCACCTCCGATTTCGACTGGCCCAAGTTCTGGGAGATCCTGTGCTCCGATCGAGTCCGGTATGATCCCGTGCATGAGGTTCTGAATGCACGTCTCTTGTTCGGCAATATGACGCTTTGGACCGGCCGCATCGAGCATGACGGGCAGTGGAGAATCGCACTGGACAACATGATGGCTCAATGCGAGCTCTATGTTCACAACAAGGCCGAGGCTCGCCGTGTTGCTGTATTCTAGGAGATTCAGCGACGGTTCCCAGAGCCGTCAGGGCAGTTCGATGAAGAGCAGGAGAACGGAGTTGATCAGCAGCTGCTAGTGCGTGGTGGAACCGACCTGGGCAACACGATCGATCAGCATCTTCTGGGGCCCGCTGAGCAGGCACAGCAGTCTGGGCATGACATTCAACCGCCTCTCGTTCCCTCTGACGTCCGCGATCTGCCCGACGAACCTCAGCAACCAGAGCAGGCGGCCAAAGTCATCGTCGCCGACCGGTTGCGCAGTACTGATGACGATGCTCAAAGGCAGTCTGAGGAAACCGAGATTGTGGACGAGCCCCTCAAATCACACCAGGAGATGTTCATGTCGTCGCAGAAGCCCAAGACTGACAGAGCCACCGAGACCACACCTGCACCCCCTTCGAGCAGGGCGAAGGACGACGACGTTGTCTTCCTCAAGGCCCTCCAGGTCGAGCATATGCCCGATCAAGGTGGCGTAGAGGATCTGTTCAACTCGGCTGACAACGATACGTCTTGGCGCAAGACGTGCGAGTTCTTCGGCCACGACAAGAAGCACGTCACCACGAAAGCGAAACATTGCCGTCAACTCCCCGGTACGAAGCGCGCCTTGAGGCCCTATCAGCTCGATGACGTCCGAAGGGCAGTCGAGCAGGCTGTTGTCGACGGCCATCTGGGTGCCTTGCTTGCGCATCCCATGGGAGTGGGCAAGACGATCACCTACCAAGGCTTCATCGCTGTCCGCCGTCTTAGCTTCATCAGCCTAGACCACTACATGGCCCATCCAGAGGCGCACAACAACGACTCAGAGAAGTGCGCTTTGCGCGGCATGCCCTTCGGCATTCAGTGTGCGTGCGAGAAAGGTGGTCTAACCGCGAGGCTCCTCCAAAAGTTCCCTCGCGGAGCTACGCTGGTGGTCTCCCCGAGCTCGGTTGTTGGTCAAACCCTAAAGGAAGCCAAAGCCCACTTCGAGCCGATTGTCGATCTGGAGATCCGTTCTCACGACGGAAATGTGGTCTACGACGAGACGTTTAATTTTATACGTGTCGTCGACTGGCGGCTAGCTAAGCAAGGAGATGACAACCAAGTGAACGCCGCGCAGGCGGTCTGTCTTCCCACCTTTCAGGCGGAGCTTCCGACTAAGACACGATCTTCGAAGATGTATAAAGAATGGGAGCAAGATGGTTCGAATCTCCTAAAGGCGGCCGGAGTGACTCTGCAACTTTCATCTAAGCCCACTGATGGGGACGACGCCACGGGCCTTCTTCTCGTCGTCGGACAACAGCGTGTCAGTCGTGACACGCAATGGCGGAATCTCTGGACTCAGCTGATTACGCTGCCCATTCGTGGCGGCAAGGAGGTAACCATCACGATTGGCGGGACCTACTTCTTCGGCCTCTTGGTGTGGGATGAGGCACATCAGGTCCGCGGTTTGGAAACCAACATGGCCAAAGTTTTTTGGGAGATTTTGCAGCGACAACTGCGCCCGCCCATGGTGCTGGCGGCCACCGGCAGTCCGATCACCAGTGGCCTCGTCGACCTGGCACTAATCTTCTCACTTCTGCGCAACAAACCTGGCATCGCGTGTCGCGCTCTGCTGCAACTGCTGAAGGAGCTTGACGACAAACATGCTGGCCTGCTCAAGACCGTCAGCCAAATGACCAGCGATGCGGTCAGCCAAGCTTTCATGCCAGATTTCGCCGACGCCAACATGTTCGCATGCATCATCAGGCGGGCGAGCTCGAGCCTGTTTTTCGGACGTCCCATATTGCAGAAGAAAGAGGTGGCAACGAAGAAGGTCGAATGCCGCATCGACACCCAGTTTCGGGCGCCCATGGACGGCCTTATCGCAGCCGTGGGCAGTACCGTTGTGAAGAAGCTCCAGGATGCGCGTGCTACAGCCTCAGACGGACCTGCAGGAGCATCACAACCCAACGCAAGTGCAGCCTCGCGCGCGACCAGCGACATCCGCATCATCACCAAGAATAAAGACGTCCGTCTGTTGGAGCTCGCAACTCACATGCCAGGATTTCTTCGAGCGGCGGATGATACGCCAGGCGCTCCGGCTGTCGAGACCAAATGGGATGGGATTGTGAAAGTGATCGGACGTGGCAAGGGTACGACGATGCCATCCAAGTACTTGGACAAGTCAATCATGCCACCCGGCATCTGGGAGAACATCGACACCATCCTGGCTGATTGCAGCCGACTCAGAACGCTGGCCAGGATCTGCGCGGAGGCATACAACGATGCGCAGGCGTATCCGGACGATAGCGAGAACTGGGCTGGCTTTCAGGGCCCCAAGAACGTCATCATCTTCGCCAAGTGGCCCATTCTGGCGTATGCTGTTCAGCTCTGGTTCGAGAAACTGGACGACGCCCGCTTCCAGTCAACCTTCATTCACAGCGGACTCGCCGGTGACGAGCGTCAGAAGATCGTAGATTGGTTCAGCGACTTCCATGAGCATCAAGGCGGAAGCGGTGGCAGCTACAGCGCAAAGACACACACGAAGGTTCTCATCACCACGTACGCTCTCTGTGGCACCGGTCTCGACGGATTGAAAGTTGCCAACTACTGCGTCCACTTTGGCATCACCAAAAACGTGAACGATGTCGATCAAGCGACGGGCCGCATTGATCGACAGGGTCAGCCGCTCAAGAGCTTTGTGTACCACCTGGAGTCGATGACGGAGCCCCTTGACCAGCTCACGGCTCTGATGAGAGACACGCGAAGCGCGCTGTTCGGAGAGGGTGGATTGCTGGGGGAGGTCATGAGGCTATTCAACCAGTAGTCTTAGGTCATGATTGAGAAGTGGACATTAGTAGGAACTCGCATGTATGGAAAGGGCCCAATTGCAACACCTTGCTCTTTAGATCATTAACTCAACGAATCAATCAGACGTACACGACCTGTATTTGTTGTGACTTCATCGCTTCCTAGATATAACGCATCATTTCCGATCGTCTCTGTCGTGGTCGGTATCTTTCGTCCCTACTATGACTAGGGCCCCAACGTCGCTGGGAATATCAAACCAGAAGATGCACTTGGGTTCCAGATAAATTAACTACTTCTTTATGGAGACGGTTCATTTTTCAGTAGACCGTCGAGAGGGAATCGATTTCTGGACACATGCAGACTAACGATTATCGGTCCAGTCGTTCCATCAAGACTGCGACGGCTAGGATCCATCCCCCTCCACGGCTGATTTTGATGTGACAGACTGCGCTCGAGTTATTGAAGACGGTCACTTTCAATCACCCATGCCCATCTACAAACCTAGAATTGAAGTCTTATATCTAGAATCCAAACTCAAGACCGTCCTCCCACTGACGGTGCGCAGGGCTGTCAGCGACAGTTTGTCCCTCGCCGCCAGACACAGCCAGCCGGTCCTCGTCATCCTGATCGACGATGGCTCTGGCTCGATCACTGAGCAGCGGGCCGACAGTTGCGCACTCGGCAATGGCCCGAGGCGTTGCGAGAAACAAGGTGTCGGCCGTCTGAAAGGGAAATATGTCAGCATGAGTCTAGCGCCAGGCCTCGAAGGATAACCTACCTCAGGGTCCTTGGGATCAAGCCCTTGACAGTGCTGCTCTAGATTGCAGTCGGGGAATGTGGTAAAGATCGCGTGCAGGGCGGTCTTGCCATCACGGAAAACCTGGCCGAGATGTGCTCTGAAGTTGGCGTCGCCGTCGTCCGCCGACCACCAGACGCAAATCTTGACGTGACTGGGAAATCCAAAGTCGACAAAGTAGTTGGAAACCACGGCAGCGAATTGAAGGTTGTACGCGGGAATGAGAAAGACGCCGGGTCGGTACAGCCGGTTTGCGACCGGGAGACGCTCCTGGGCTTGGACGTGTGCATCTCGGCGATTGAGCGGGTCGTCGAAGACGATGGACATGGTGAGCCAGTCGACGGAGGAGACATGGCTGGGGGGGTTGTTTCCTTTCAGAACGAAGACGTATGGCTCGGCGGGAGTGATGCGATCATAGTCAAGCTCGGCAAAGTTGACGGGGCAGACGGACGCGTCCTAGGCGTCGGTATCATGGCCGGCGACATTGCTGTTCTCTCCAGACATCGTGACTGTGGGTCGGGTCAGTGCGAGAGGTTTGACAAGAGATATGGAAGTCGACTTGCCTCGAGGTGCGGTTTTTCGGCGGTTGAGTGTTTGCTGGGCGATCTGGGATGGCGTGCTTTGGAAGTGGGAGGAAGCGGCAATTTCTGGAGAGGGGCAGACGGAGCAAGCAAGGGCAGGAGGAAGACAGAAAGAGGGAAGGGAAGAAAGGGAAGGGCAAAAACAAGGAAGAGGTCAAATACAAACAACCCTAACGAGCTTGCCGAAGAACAGCCGACCCCGCCAGAAAATAAAAGAAGAAAAACGAGAAGGGACGAGGCACGCAACATTCTGGACGACCAACCCCTGCCCGGACCTACATCCAACGCCGCGACTCCCATTCAGCCAATTGAAGACGACGGACGAGCTTCAAATCTCTTGATGTTTGGTGGGATAAATTCACGTCCCATGTTGGGCGGCGCGGGAAAGATCACCACTTCCCCCTTGACATTTCAGTATGGTGCATATGTCGCTTCCTCTCTCGCACCTATTCTCAATGTTTAAAAAGCCGAAGATTGCTGTGATGGGCCTCCGCCGACGTCTGGGAATGGCTGTAGCGGCTGGTTTGCAAACCAAAATATGGAGTCGGGATGGTGTACGACAGTGCGAGTGGCAGCACGTAATCAAGAGATGCTTCAAAGTGTCCACAACCGGCTTTAACAGCAGCCATTCTCCTCATGCAAATCACGGTGGCATGTACAGTATTGTGCATATGTCACTTCCTCTCTCGCAAACATTGACAATGTGTAAGAAGCTGGTAATGGCTGTTATGGACCCCTGTAAACCTCTGGCAATGACTGCGGCGACTTGTTTCCAAGCAAAACGTGGGGTCGGCATGGTGGGCGACAGTGCGAGTGGCGGCACGCCACCTGAAAATATCCAAGACCGGCTTCGACAGCAGCCATTCCCCCATTGCTAATTGCTGTGGTCTGTACACAGTACGGTTGACTTTGAGTCCAGGCTGTGTGGGTCAAATTCATAAAGATGGAGTGTGTTTGCAAAGAGGAAGCAACATATGATCAATACTCACAGGTTGTGCTCAGAGTCATTCCTACTGTGTACATATCATCCGACTAGCATTAGAGGAATGGCTGCGGTTGAAGCCGGTTATGGATACTTTCAAGTAGCTCTTGGTTACGCGCTGCCATTTGCACTGTCGTACACCACGCCGACCCCATATTTTGGTTTGCAAACCAGCCGCTACAGCCATTCCCAGACGTCGGCGGAGGCCCATCACAGCAATTTTCGGCTTTTTAAACATTGAGAATAGGTGCGAGAGAGGAAGCGACTTATACTCAATACTGTACAAAATTGCCAGGCATACCCAAGCATTGCCTGACTCCACCACGCAACCCCCTCCGCTGCATTCCATCTCGTTATTTCGCCTCGCCATTGACTGCTGCTACGAGACCGCAATCTTCATATTTCACTCCATCAGTCGCCGAACTCGGGGTCTACAGTACATATGGCAAATCATTTTGTGATTGGGTAACTGTCGAGTTTTACGTGGCCAAGCACCAGATTCGATCCACATACAGCCTGAAGCTGGGTTTCCCCGCAGAACTCTAGCTGTAAAAGGAACATAGGTTGTTCGAAATGTTATATGTACACAAAAGCAAAGATAGCCCACTTCGTTCCTGGTTGAAGCCAATATTTCCGTTCTGAGATTGGTCTTGCGATGGGCTCAGGCTCGTTTGGGGCACTGCGAAGTCTTCATATTCGTATCGCCTTTAGAGGCTTGTAACTGCTGCAGTATGGCCTTGCAAAACGGCTGATGCTTCTGTGAAGAAATGTAGTTCCTAAAACATAGTGTGAGTACCGAGGCAGTCCCAACGTGCCTCGGGCCCTTATTTCTCCTTCTAGCTACACACCCGAAGCCGGCGACGAATTAGTAACGAAGGTTTGGATGTACCCACTGGACTGACTTGAGACTTTTCCCATCTGGGTGGAATCAGGCCATTTACATCGCCGATTCCCTAGAATATGTAGACGAGAGCCTATGACTGTCAGCATCAAAGGTCCAAGCTCCCAGGTCAGACATGTCAACCTTGGATTCATTTACCGAGTGGTTGGAGACGTCGTGCAGATTGGCTTCCTTGACATGGCGTTGTTGGTGGTACGCAGATCAAGTGTTGGCGAGCTGAATCCAGTGGGCCTCTATTCTGACAGGTCACAGAACAAGGGTTACGTGTAGTACACCATTTACCCTTCAGTTTACCGTTGTCTCAATGGGGCTTGGTGATTTGCTGCCGCCCACCCCACCGCTGGACCCTGGGTATGCCCAGTAGCAGAAGAGTGCGACGGCAGCTCTGGCCCGGCGACCCCGATTACGTCCGTTCTTCTGTCCGAGTCCGAACTATTCGCACCTGGACCGGCGAATCATTGGCACACACCGGCTGCCGCGTAGCTTGGACGTGGAGTGACTCAAAATGGAGCTGACTGGGGTAAAAGGACCCCTGGTCAAGTTTTGATACGAAGAGCATTGGCGCCGACCAATCGCGTTCACGCGTAGCCGAAGACATCAAGGAGTCCAAAGTGAGATGTGATCGTGATGTTGACACCAAGCTGTTGGCTGGGGGCATTTTCCCGCAAGTCATCGCATATGGAGTCGTCGCAGAACAGGCAGTGGTTCAGAGTGACGATTTGGGTAGGCGTACCGACAAAACGTGACGGTAGATCATAATACCTCTTTTCTTTTTTCTCCCTTTCGACCCGAAAGTGCCCCTCGGGTTTTAAACTTGGGACATTCATCAAAAGTTCCCTTGAATGCTCCAAATCCATGTTGAACACTTTCACGAAGCCCTTACGGGGCAATCTCGGCTCGTCAGAGGGCTATAATGTCACGATTCGGTGAATATTTCTACCATCATGAAATAAACAACCGTCAAATATCCCTTTTTTCACCACGTTCATTTGATTTCACCTGGTTGACATCTCATATCGACTACACAAGGTGCGACTGGAAAGTACCTCAGGCATGGAGTTTGTAACACAGCCCCATACTTCCATGAATGTCAACGGCGCATCATTGAACTGACAGTATATGTAAGTGGCTGCCCCCTAGGCTTGTTCAACGTAGAGGTGCCGTCGATTGACTATTCTAAGCTGAAGAAGGGAGAAAGGACTTTACAAGGATAGGCACCTGTCAGAACTAGGGATCCCCTCGCTTATATGAAACTCACCGCTTACAGTCATTACTCAGTTATCTACATATACAGGCCAGGATTGCCTTACAAGGGATAAACGCCAATCGTTCATATAGATCTACTGCAGGACCAGCAGATTACACTAAGCAAAAAAAGAAAACCAACTTTTATCCCACATTCATTATGCTGCTATTGGCCATACTGATGATCTGTCAGCACCTAACAGCGGTGAAGCAGGCCGGGTTAGGCGGTGTACTGCGGCAGAGTAGTGGGTCCAACGGAGCCGGATCTCGGTAACTGCTCCGGCGAAGCCGGAGATATCAATCCGGGCTCTAGCCCGTGACAGTATAAGCATTTATTCGTTGGGCTACCAGTCGAGATTCGACTGATGATTTGGCGTTCAAGCCTCCCAAGCACCCGAATTGTATCTATTCGATGTGGCACATACTCTCTTTCTCAAACGAGTAGCGCAAGTTGGTATACTTCGTTGGCGAAAATACCAGCCTCGCTGCACGTTTGCCAAGAGTCCCGACAAGAGGCTATGCGATACTACAAGTTGCGGTTCGGCGTGGCAGGACGACCAAATATATTCTTCAACCCGGACATCGATGTTCTTTATTTTGGTCCTGTGCAAGGGTTCATGGCATCAACGGCGCAGTACTTTACTGCAATGTCCTTATGCAACCCGTCAGATTTGAGAGACGTCCGATATTTGGCTATAGATCACTCTGTGGTGGGCAACGGAATAGTCAAGGGTGCCGTTTCTCCTTTGATTGCGCGAATTCTCCGTCAACTTCCATTGCGTATGCCTGAACTGAAGGGTCTTATCTTCGTGCGCAGCAAGACTATCGATGCTCCAAAGCACCTTCATATGAGGCGAAAAATTGAAGAGAGCTACGCAGAACTTCAAATGCTGATCGACAAGGCGATACGCGAGGTTGCTGAGGAGTTCGGGGACTGGGAAGTTCCTGTTTGGTGTACAGCAAAGATATGACCGCAAAGTAGCAGAAGCAAGGCAAACCAGATTCTAGAACTACTTCATTTTCACAGCCCTCACAATTTTGACTGTTACTGTAACCGCATGGCCCATTGCCTCGGATTTGTGGCCATGGCTCTATTTCTGAATGCGGCATCGTGCTCTGCCCGTGCCGCGCCACTTGTTTTTTATTCTTTCTCCGCTGTAATGCAAAGAATAGATCCTTGCGAGGAACTTAGAGTCAGAGATGCAAACAGCTTACGAAAAAAGAGGATACGTGGATGATGGGAATGCCTGTGGCTGCCCCAGACCACGGCACATTCAGCGCTTGCGCACAAGCCTCAGCTTGGGCAGTGGCATTGGTCATGAACTTGTCCCAACAGCAGTGATATAAAAGGAAAGACATTTTCCACCAAACTCGCATTTCTATATAGCCATATCTCTGCGATTTCCTGCGCTATTCTCTTTCTTATAAAATGTCTCTTGTTCACATCAGACCACGACCAGAGCCCAACGGACCGATCATCAGAGAGATCTTCCATTCGGGCGCCGCGTCGTTCGTTCGGCTGATACTTCGACAATGCGGAGCCCACTCCTATCGGAAATTTGTGAAGGATATTTTGGCGGCTCTTTCACCCGAGTCAGTGCGTCGAATCTCCCTGTTCTGGGAACGGATTGGACGTCGACACAAAGATTGCATCTACCTGGATGTTCGGAACAGGCTTTGGCAACAAGACAACTTTGCCGAGATGGTGCGAACAGAGGCTGCCATTGTATGTTAAGCATTTCCTCGAGATGTGCAGACGACGCTGATATTTAATTCAGATGCACATGTGGTTTGTGATTGCTGTACTGGCGACAGATGATGTGGTGCCTTTTCATGATGTTGTCCTTGATCTAGCCCGATGCAGTTATATGGAGGCTCAAGAAACATTTCGAAAGGCTGGATACTGGCTTTCAAAGTCACAATAGCATCGTTTTCATCGATTTTGTCGGCAGGCATACGTTGGCCGTGTCTGCTCAGCTTTGTATTGCTTACGTTTGTACCATTTTATCTTCCCTGATGTGCAGGGTTGACATTGTAATGACCTGTTTCATTCTTTCCACACCTAATTTCTGGAAACTTGGTCTCTCTCCTTTGGTGTTGATTCTCGTGAGGAGTTTCATTTGAACTGGCCAGTGGCACTCATGACCCACCTATACCTCGACATCATGTCTCAACGCCAATATTGCAAGGGTCCGCAAGGGGCCCTGTAGGCTGTGGAGTTCCTGCCCGATGGATCATGCCCAACAGCTCCTCAGTACACTGTCTAAGTGCCTTCCCACGCAGCTTACAGGGTCTCACCGAGATCAGAAAGTGAACAGTTTGGTTGCGTGCTAGACGAAGGCTAATATGGGGCTGATTCGCCGGTTCGGGTGACTTGCATTCCCTTGCTCTTGTTCGCTTGGGAGTGTGGATTCCTCCGTCTTCCAGGTTATCAAAGTGGTGCGCATACCTCCTTACCGCCTCTTTCACCCAAACCTACAGGACGAGATTCCTCAGGGGCTAAGGCGCAAGCCTTCTTACATTCTTCTCAAGACCGAGTATAAAGGACACACGAACCATGCCATTTCAACGGTACGAAGCACGCTGCCATCGAAAAACACACCACGGTAGACTGACCCACGACACCTTGTTCTCCTGCTCAGTCATGGACCACAATCAACGCCGATACCGCAAAATGACCGATGATGAGGAGGAAGCTTTCAGCCGCCTGTATCCGACTGTCAGACAGGAGCTTTCGGACCGCTTCGGCGTATACACGTTTCAACAAGGACCAAACATCATCATTGAATTAGAGGAGAACATTACAATGTCTAAGCAAAAGTTCTTCAGAATCGTTGCTGAATATAAGAGATTGAGACATGTGCGACGCAACCAGAGCCGCCATTCAAATCGTTGGACTCCTCGGCCGTCACCGCTCAATCCACAAAACGGCGCCACTCAAGCGATGAAAACTGCCCTTCGACAGACACTGGAATATCAGTTCAGGCTTATCGTTGGATACAGGCGTTCTCAGCAATCATGACGCGTGTCAGATCCCAACGCTTACGAAGATGTTCGTCCCCTGTGTGAAGAGATCCGCACGTCGCCACCTCAATAATCCAGTAATTCGAAATTACAATGTTAGCATTATTTGATATCAACTTTCATCACTGCAGAAACACGTGTGAGTAAGACCGGCAGTCGTGTCTAGATTGTGACGTCCCATTGTTTAGCGTAGAGCTTCCAATTGTTCGCTTGTTTTTGATTATCTGTGTTCCGCTATTTGGTTCTTTTGACTAAGGCTGTCTGGTCTCCTCTTCTTTGCAGTCGGCTATACATCGGATTTGCTCTGGTTACAAGAGCTGGCATACATGCATTCGACGCCCGCTCGCTTATGTGACCTTAAAGGGAGGTGTACCATGGGGGGCTATTACACCAATAGGAACCGGGGCAGCAAATGAACACGGTGTCAAGCCGGCTCGCCATGCGGGCATGTCAAGGATCGGGCGACCAAGGTCGTTCCACCCCCGTCCCCTCCATGTGACGTGCGCTGCACGTGAACCCCACTCAACGCACAGCTCGACGTCTCAAATTTTGTGCATACGTCCGTAATTGTGGAACAGCTGCACGTGTTTGAAGCCTCCTGATTGCGACCTTGGCCCACTCACCTTTTAGCTGTGGATGTGATCATTACCTTGACGTCTGCGTGATGATGCAAAGTGGAGATGTTCGTTTAGACTTCCGGGCCTGATCAGTGCCAACAGTCGTGTCAGCATAGGATGCTGGGAACCTCCCGCTCTCGGATACCCTCCCATCCTCTCCAGGTGGCAGTATTTTCCCTGGGCATTGTGCGACGCAGGGCCGGATTGCGCTACACACTTTGAACCCAGCCAAGTGTGCAGGTTGACCGGGACGTGGCATCCAAGGGCTGTCATTCTCCACCCACCAGCAGAGGTTGTCAGAGTGGGCCGCTCAAGGCGCGGATGAGCCAGTATGCCCTTGGCAGCGGACGCAGCCCGCTAGCTCCGCGATCGGCCAGCCAGCTCCGAGTCTTCAACGACATGTCGTGGGACGATCGGTCCGCAAATGTTCGTTGTTGTTGTGTTCCATCCTCAACGTCGCGCGGCCTGGTAAACCGACCTGGAATCCTTGAAATTGATTGACGTTTCAACGACCACCCTATTCACGAGTGACCGAATGGCCCGGAATGGCTGAGCTGAGATTTCCGGAGGCTCTGACCAGACGTTGCAAATGGATTTGTCAGGAGATTACATCGACCTTTTTTTTGCGTCCAGGTCGCAGTCTGTCAACTGGTAAATGAAGTTAGTGCATCATGGTGGCGGTCGGCTTCCTCACTTAAGCTCACGCGCCGTCTCCCGTGCGAGGGCTCATTCACTCCGTTCGCATCTCCCTGTGCCTCCTGATGACTCATTGCCCAGTTGAGGATGAATGGCGGCGATGCAGTCTCGGCAAAAGGACGCCAGCGAAGTGGCCGCAGAGCCAATAGAGGCGGAGCTCGAAGCAATCATAGTCGAACGGGACCCATCGGGAAACAGAAACACATAAAATCACCGATGGCCTCGGCCTGCTTCATTCTGGACACATCCCTCAAGGGAATGCCGCGAATCTAGCCACGCTGCGCTTGTTGGACTAGTATCAGTCATCATACTGAGCTGTAGCGCTGCATATCGGTTGTATTTCAGATACGACGTCGCTCAGCTTGTCTTTGACAAACATAAACATGAATGTAAGTTCACGTTCCTATCTGACGATCAAGGACTGACACATTTGAGTCGTCCCCGTGCACGCAAGATGTCCGTCATCTAGGTGCGGCCGAAGCCTACCCCGGCATGCGTGAGATCAAAGACGATTGCGAACATCGCTAAAGGGGCTTTTTAGACAATTTTCAATATCGAGAATATATAGAGATAGGTCAAGCTGCACTCGCACTGATGGCAATGGCCAGAAACGGTGGTGAGTGATTCCGCGTGGATACATCTTCTGTACTCAATGCACCTATTCACCAGTTGGCAGGCTCTGAGGCAATCTCCCTCGGTCACCGCCCGACAAGGAGACATGAAACTGGTCATGGCCAGGTGTGGGCGTCCTTCTCACCACTCTATCAGGCTCTGCAGATGGAGAATGGCCACAGGGGCGGCCAAGGCTCCCCTGACGTTAAGAATGGGCCAGGCGATCCGAAACTAGACGATATTTACGTCAAAGACAACTGCTGCTGTTGCCGCCACTATCCTATAGTAATGCAGCAGTCGAACGGAACTTTCTTGCGCCTTGATCGATTGGAAGGGCATGCAGGGACTAATGGGAAGATCGGAAGTGAAGTTGCGCAAGGGGACATAGCTTTCCTGAGGATTGCTGGGCATTGCCCATGTGTCAAAACGTTCGCGATGACCTCGTATCGTGAGGAGTCCCTCGACGTAGTCAGCGATGATGAGCTATGAGACAGGGCCAATCGTCTGTTCTATCGGCCGGTGGTAGGATATATGATGGAGATCAGGCTGGACTTGACGAAGGATGCGTAGGTTTTTAAAGCCAGAACAATCTTCGTCATTTTTCAACTGTCGAGGTGGTTAGGCATACAGTTGAAATGGCAATTCAATCAAACGTTTCGTAGGGAGGGAATACATGGCTGTTGTGAAGACAAATGCCAATAGCTTGTGTTTTTGTGACTAACTAGTCATAGGACAGCCTTCTTCAGTCCAAACGCCGTTGAGTACATTGGTTTGCTGCACACTCCTAATGCCATTGATTCTAAGCCCTGGCAACTTGGCTGCTTGCTTGCTAGGCGAAAACCCCTGGGAAGGCGACCCTGACGATACCCTTCATCAATCGCGCATGGATTAATGTTGAACTGGGCGACGCATGACAGATTCGTCTCGTACCTTGTTCGTAGTGAGATGGCATACTGTTGCGATGCCCTCACTCGAGGCCGCAGCTTCAGCACGTGTTATGAAGAGTGATGTGAACCGCCTGTGACCACAACTATCCGGTACCTGTGCAGATTTTCCAACGGCCTCCTCTCCAATACGCTTTGTTTTCTGATGTCCTGCATGATCTTGTAAGGCATACAATCTTCGCGGTGTTGACGATAAAACACCTCGCAACGTAACAAAGCGGTTGACATAATCTCAGATAGACTCGCTGGCAAAGACGTTATTGGCCGTGGTTTTCGAGACAATATCTGCTGATCAGCATTGTTCGTGATTCAGAAGTCTGGTCTACTCTCTGCGACTTTAACACAACCCAGATAACCAGAGCACCGGGTCGAATTACAACAAGTTCACGCCCAACTCTGATTAACCTACGTATGAATTGAATCGCGAGTACCGCAAAGACTCCATAAAGTACTGATTGAAGAGCGCTAACTTGTACTAATGGGTGTGAACAGTGCTTTTCCCCATGTGAAGAACTGCGATCAACATGTTGAATGCCATTTCTCTGCCCTTGCCCTCCAATCCATGCATCAGATTCCAAGATTCCTGCTTCTGCATGGGCCATACTGATTGAAATTAGAATTGAGTGAACTTTGAGGATTTAGACAGTACAAACATTGTCATCTTTTATCTCGGCTTTGGACGGGGCGGAGGCTTCGGAACACCCGTGGTGTCGTACGCTCCGCGCTCGTCCTGTTCAACCATGCTTGAATCCTTACTGATAGACATTGCGTTGTTTTCGTCTCGTTTTCGTCTTGTTCTCGCTTTGGGCGTTGAGTGTTCAAGGTTTTGGCTGGGAACGTATGGCGACCAACTCGCGGTATTTATATGCGTAGAACTTACCCCTTTACCCCTTTTTGTTGCCGAAGGCGAAGCCTTCAACGAGCCCTTGCAAGTCCAAAAGAACCTTTGTGGTAAAGCTTCATCGCACTGATACCAGACACCCCATGCACATTCCTGACCAATCTACTATTGAATGACCTGCACCCTACTTCGAACTAGGCTTTCTTTCGACAGGCCAGCCTCACCGGCAGCTGTAACTCGCGTAAATGATGAATTGCGCGTGGTTACAATTCAATGCCGGGATCAGGTTGAAATTGAACAATGCGAAGGATGGGTGCAAGCCCACAGTGCTATTTTCTGAGATTGGAGAGCAGTGGAACAAGCATGCTCGCGGTATGTCCGATCATGAGCTGCAAGCAAGATTGGCGGTTGAGACCGATCAAAGTCGAGTAACTTCGCGGCTTTCATTTTGTTTCCCATCGCCAACGTCGTATCTTTGGTTGTTTCCATGTTGGTCTTTGATCCAGGATGAAAGAAAAGTGAAAGCCAGCATATCCTGACTGTTGAATGAATCAGTATGATTCTGATATCCGTCTCAAACGGGCCCTGAAACTGTCGGATCGTCCTCTGTTTTCGTATTCCAGTCCAAAGTCACAACTCCTTCTTCAACCTTGATGGATTTGTAAGCCGCGACGACTTCATTGAAGAATGCCTCGCATCCTTCCTTCGTGAAGAATTGCCCAGATTCGCTCTTCGTTCAATGATTGTCGATGGCTCGCTCATTCTTTCTTCGATGAGTGACGAGTCGGGGTTGGCCTGCAGATGTTTTGATGCGACAGAAACCACGTTCCCCACCACTCCGAGGACGGTGTACCTGAACCCGAGCAGTTCGTCTGGAGCCCGGGTGGGCAAAGGTATTTGTTGGGCCATACAACGCGAATCACCACGATTCATCAGTCGAATACTTCCAGCCCAAGCCCAGCCTTTATCCAAAGAAGACCTCATCGTTCCTTTCGATTGCATTCGCACCAGATGGCTTTAGTGCCATAACCCAGAGACAGAGACAAAGAACAGCACGGCAGCCCTGGTCGTGCATGGCTGGTTGAAAGCTGACGCCGTCTTTCATGAAAGCAGAACTGGCTTTCAAAAGACACTAATGAGACAACAGCGAATTAGTACATAACCCATGCTTCAACGAGCTGTAGCCGGCCACCAGGAGTGGACGTCGGGGATCAAGGCTTCGTGTTCTGAGAACTGAGAAAGACTGTTCGATAGACACTTTGACGTCATTAGGCAGAAGCGTTGAATTTCATTGCTTCTTCACAGGATGGCTTAGGTGAGAACTTGCTGGGACTGTATGTATGGGTGGGCATTGAACTGGAATCTCGGTAGACAGAACTCTCAGACCTGCAGGGAAGTGACTGAATGCTGTGATATCGAACACTCTGGACTTGATTGAAGGGTGTAATTAGGGTTTGACGGGTCATACTTTTCAAAAGACATTGCATTCCGTCATTTTTGCAGATGAGAAGAGCCTAAGATGCGCCAAGAGCAATTTGGTAGGCTCGGATGGCGAACGACAATCAACACATTTTTAGAAGTGCAGTACAAAATAGTCTGGATTTCAAGCGTATCGTTACGCTGTCTCCGTATGTCGGAACATGGTCTAGTCCCCAATCAATCTCTCACAACGAGTGTACCGGCCCGTACTTTCTTACTTCGTACCATGCGAATCCGAGTCGAGCAGGAGAATTGTGAGACCCGTCTCAGACGGGCCCTGAAGCGTTGGTTTGTCCTCTATTTGCGTATTTTCGTCCATGGCCACGACTCCTGCAACCTGAATGTTATTCAATTCCTTGAAAACCTGATTTTGGTATTCCATGCATTCTTCCTCCGTCAAGGACTGCCCAGATTTGTTCTTCTTTTCCACGAGTTTCGATAGCTCATTCATCTGTACTTGGACAGTTGCGGTGTAGAGCAACCAAAATTGCTTTCTTGCCAATGGAATATTCTCTTTGTTGTCGTCGTCGAAACGCGCTTGGAACCTTGCGAGTAGTGTTGCAAGATTGCGCTGGAGATTGGATGCGGGATCTGCCATTGTGTTGGAGGGGTGTCGACATGCGGATGGTTGTGGGGAACAATCCTAAAGCAAGAAATTGAGCTGTTGTTGGCCTTGGAACGGTGAAAGTAGGTATGGAAGAGAAGAGAAGGATACCTGCACTTGTAGCCTGGGGATTGACGTATCATTAAATAGAAAATGGTGCGTGTTCGAGATAGGGGTTCGCATGTCGTCGTCACACATGTCGGGCAACAGACCGCGACCACTTGGCAGGGGTGTTCTGAGAAGTCATGGGAGGTATACATTTAGGCCACCTCTAATAAGCCGTGGTCTCGCTAGACGGAGACCTCGCTCTATCGGACAAGCCGGCGCCGTGGCATCCGTGGGAGGGTCATGAGGATGCAAGGAAACACGGAGTAAAGAAACGCCAAGTTTCTGGCCAACGCGCAGAATTGTGTCGTTCCGTAGTCAATGACGATTGGTCAAGTGTAAGAAGCCCGCGTGTGGATGTCCCCCCCACCAGCGATGGAGGCAACACTCTGCTCAGCTTTGTATCCAATCAGATACAACCGCAGGGATCTGGGGATGTGGCACCTACCTTCGTGATGTCTTTGCGGTAAAGCCATGTGCCCCACCGTTCCACCGAGCGATGTACCTGGCTCCGAATCGTTCGTACCCTACCCCGGATGAGCCAGGCAATCAACTCAGGCAGGTGAGTTGGTTGCCAGGCACCTCCGAGACATAGTGGAGCGGGCGTTACCCACCAGGAGCTTATTGGAATGTGGTGCTTTATCGAAACAGGGTGCAGCCAGAGCGGAGCTGGCCACGCGGTACGTCCAGGTCATGGCAGCGAGCGCCCCCCACTCACATGGTTCAAGGGTCACAGTCCACGTCCTTACGGGCACGCCAAAACCCCAGCTTTTGCGGCTGACGCGAGAGTTTCTGCACCAGGTGGCATCCGTATCCTCGGCGGAAGTACCTTGTCACAAAGGGGACACAGGTGAACAGCTTTCAAGCATCTGTGTAAGATTCATGAGCCAAGGGCCCAGCTCAGGAAACACGCGGTATTGACGAGGGGCTGCTACGGTCTCGTCCGCGTCCGCAGGGCTGTGGCTCGTCTAGATAGTATGTCGTATCGAAGCCAATGGGGTCTTGATCTCAGGTGTCTCCAGGACATGGATTCGACGGTTCGAAACGACATCGGAACCCGTGACTCATCCGAACTAGCCTACCGCCGACGGCTTGGACGGCTTGGACGGCTTGTGTATGAAGAACGCTGTTCCCGGGAGGCTCTTGAAGGTATCGCGGTATTTGTAAGCTGATCTACACTGCGAATCGGCACATTACATGACCGCCGCCTCAACGCGTAACAGCCGACCACCTGCGCAAGCGAATTTGTCGTCGGCTGTTATCCCCGCAAGGTGGTGGCGCGGCTGTCAGCTCCTCGAGGCTTGCGGACCCGGCCGGGGAGAGGCCATTAGGGATTACGCGGGCAGAGCCTGCGGACCGACCACGCACGGCGCATCAAGGGCCGTGACACTGACCGTGCCCCTTGTTAGTTGCGGCCGCACTTAGCATTGGGAGGGAAAGCACCTGCACACTCACTTGTCGGGTCGTGCCAGTAATGGATGATACGAATTCAAGCGAGCCATCTTGCGAGTCTGTCCAAGAGACCTGCTGTTTCGCCCACCAACACCCGAGGCGACGCAATCAGATGATGGAAGAGTCTGCCAGACGAAGCTCTAGAAAGCCGCTCCAACACAAGCTCGCAGCATCCGACATCGTTTGGCACCGCTACAATCCCGACACGCTGTCAGCGAGTGGACATCGTCGTTAAGCTAGAGTTTCCAGCTTGGACATTACGCGCTGCCGACTCGAATCATTCCAAAGAAGGTATACGGAGGATAGGAACTTCGGATTTCTTCGATGCTACTATACTGCTTTCTGTCGACGACCGTACATCGAAGCCGGGCTCCAGCCTCGTGTTTGCGATTCGTAACGGGCACGACCAACTTTGTCATATTTGCCTGTCTTCCTCTGCCTAGCTATACCCGAAAAGATATGACACCAGTGGATAACGAAGTTAATCTTCCAGCACTGGCTGGGGCTCGCTGTCATCTGCCTTCAAGCCCTTCTCCCCCCCGAGTCGATGGAGCCCGAGCTGCTGGCGACCCAATCTTCCACAAGTTCGAGCGCTCTCTCTGGATCTGGATTTTCCAGTAGAAATCCGCTGACTGCCGCCGGAGAAAACATCCCTACGGGCACCATTTGCGCAAAGTCCTCAGCGAGCTTTCCAATTCCCACATCCGATTCGTTGTCCGTGAGTGACAAGAATAACCGTCGCAAGCACGCAGCGTCTGCGTTGCCGAACTTGAACTTGTGGTCGATTCGACCGGGACGAGTCAATGCCTCATCGAATTGCGATTCATCCTGGTCATTCGTCGTCATGATGAGGAGGCGGCCCTCTTGCGCACCAAGGCCGTCGAGAAGATTAAGAAGCGTTGCATACGTCGCCGATTTTTTCACTGCGAGGCCAGTCACCTGGGCGTCTTCCAGCAACAGGATGCAATCGCCGGGAATATCGTGAAAGAAAGTATACAGATGGGAGTCGGTGATTTCGCTGGAATTCAGACCAAGCTGATAGATGGGCTTTTTGAAATGAGTTGCGAGAGCTATGCTTAAGGAAGACTTTCCAGTGCCGGGTGGACCGTAAAATAGATACCCTCGACGATATGGTTGACACTTGGTTTGATGTAAGGCCTTTTTCTCACTGCTGAAGAAATCCTCGGCGTCCTGAAGAATTCTCTCGTCGAAGACGACACTGTCGATGGTTCGAGATGGTGCACTGCTCGGAACCCACCTCGGTTCTTTACTCCGAACAGTTGCATGGTACAACTCAACGGTGCCAATTGGGTGGTGAGCTTTGCCGCAAATTTGCTGAAAGAACTCCTGGATAATTTCGACGTCTTGTCCACGCATGCTGACCTTGATACCACTCTTCGAATCTCCGGATTTTGATGCGCTTCTTAACTGGGTGATAGACAGCAGGTGATTTTTGAACATGAACTTGGCTGACGTGCTCGGGGTGAAAACGACGCGTCCCAAACTGGGCTTGGCATCGGGGAGTACGCCCATCGGCATTGTCCAAGTTCTCTTATCAGTGGCAGCTTCTAAGTGCTGATGACGACTGAGCTTAGCATGCTGGCCGATCCAAAGCTTCAGATCGGGATACGAAGGATCCGTGTGGTACATGACAATGGACGATGTGTTGCGTTCTCGACGCCTTTGCAGGTATCTTTGTATGGGGGACGTGAGGGAGCCGAGGTAACTGAGGAGCGGGAGAACGATCAAAAAGGACTGAAAGTCAAAGAAACTGAGAGAACCAAACAAATGCATGCTGGCGGCTGGCGGGACAGCACAAAGAGTGTGGTCGTTACAGTCGGTCGAAATTTATCACTGCTCAAAATCGTTGATGGTGGGATTTGCCACGGGGCTCAGACGGGGAATATAACAGTCGGAGACGCCATAAAGTTGGGAATCTTCACGCTGTGACGAGGCAGAGCCTCATCGGATACCCTCAGGCAGCCGATCATGCGCCCATCGAGCGCTCCGTCTGCCGATGGCAAGTGCTCTCAGTATGAATAAGGCGATGTATGCGACCATGCAGAGAAATACAAGTTTCTGTGTTCACTATACCGCCATTTCCAATGACAGGGGTTGTCCTGTGATGCGGCTCAGCTACATATTTTCCACTTCCAAGCTTTGCCCGAACCGACGACGGAAACACGCCCGCCTATCGTTAGGGTGTTTGCGATGCAACGGATCCGGCAATTTCTCCACGGTCCAAACTGTGCTATTTTCGGGTCGTCTTCGACATTGGCTCGCAAAACGACAACAGGAGACGGAGACAGTCAGCATTGATCCAATCACCCCTCAGAAGGCTGGTGAGCTCTGCATGTGGCAGACCCCTGTATTTCGATCGTCTCACCAGCTGCAATACCTCGTGTTGCCGTCACCCAATAGCTAGACGACGCCTGACTGTGAGCGCGGGGGGAAGATACCTTGCCGTCCATCAAAGTTCTCGTCTAATAGCCTCATCCAGTTTCGGGATCCGCTTCATATGGGCTGGGAGGCGCCATCGCAAATCGAGCTCAGGTCGTGGTGGTCCGCTAAACCAGAAGGCGCCAGAACGAAACCCAACCTCCACCCTTGCTTCCCTTCGATATCACAGCCCATTCTGGCCCTCGTCATGCGGCCAGCCCCTCAACGAGGTTAGCGAGCTCGCTGTCGCATGTAACTGCGACTGACCTGCCTTGCTGCTAACACCCAAAGCCCCGTCCGGTCAGTATCGCGACGTTGGTGCGGCCCAGCTCATGCACGCCTCGCACATTTAGTGCGTTGTTCTGACCCACGGCTGGGCCCCACAGCACATTCGACGATCTTGGCACCTGGCGACGCCAAGGCATGTTGGCCATCGGCTGCAGGCGCGCATTCCTTCACAAGGCCATACCCGGCAGCAAACCCTGCCCCGGTCCGGCTTCCTCATCCGGGGACGAGGCCGCGGCCGGCCAGGAGGCCCACGACTCCACCTGGGGGCCTCGACGCGCTACCAGGCGGCGGTGCGGCGGCTCGCCCGCGACCCCGAGATGTACATGCGCGAGGCGCGGTCTGCAGGGGTGGCGCTAGTGTGGATGTACTGTGTGGACGGCCCTGGTGTTCGTGCGGCCTACAAGGCCCCTGCAAACAAGGGTTAGAATGGCGCGCCCAGAAAGCCTCTCGCTGAGTCGCACGGCCAGGGTGTATGCGCACTCCTCTACCACGGACGCCAGCGAGGTGACATGGATAGTTGACTCAGGGGGGACGGGCGTGGCTGCTTTCTTTGCGAGGGTACGAATCTTGCGACACGCCAGCTGGTCTGAGAACTTCTTGTGACGGTTGGGGCGGGAACTGACCAATCAAATTACATGTGTCGACTACCACCCTCTGGACTCATGCTACCCTCTCAGAACTACATCGGATGAAGGCAGGTCCCTAACGTGAACAACGGGAAGTTCCACCAGTGTCAATTGAATATGCAAGCTCGGGCTGGTGGGACACAAGCTGGGCGCCGTAGCGCAAGAGTCCCTACTCACGAAAATATGGCGACAGTGTCAGCCGGAGACCTGGCAGCCGTCTATGCCACAATTCTAAAAAGCCTCCGGACGCCTGCTGAGCCCACCATCGCCCCGTGAGTCTGCCCGATCGTTTCCAGTCAACGAGGTCAGTGCTTGCCTTCTCGTTGAGGGCCGCCCTGACCTGCTCACAGAGAGCCTCAGCCGTTCCACTCCCCCGAGCCCATCCCATATTGCGTACTTAGACTTTGCTAATGGACAGCCTGACGCAGCTACTCAGCGCGAGTCGCAATTCCCCTGACCGTTTCGGCCAACACTGGTCAATCTGATCGTGTCATGCCCGTGCCCGGTATCCCTGGGGTGTGAGGGTAAGAGTGGATAAAATGAGCCAGAGATCATGACGCCTAGAAGTCCTGCACAGATTACAAGGGTACGGACTGGTCAGACTACCTACCGCCTTGATGCAGGAGTCATATTGGCGACTCAGGTGCATCGTCCAACGGTCAGCGGTGAAGCCCAGAATAACCTGAGGCCACACTCCCTTCAGGTTGAAATATTGCTCTGAACGTTACGCCAAGCAACATGGACTGAAAATGCGGCTAATTGTCTTCACAGACTCCAAGCATGCTTCACATGAAACGACCTGTATGCTCCTTTGGCACATGTACATGGCTAGACCAGAAGATCTTTGGAATGAGTTGTAGGGACAGGCTGTATGCACAACTCCCCTAGCCCTGAGGCCTTTCAACTCCCTCAATACGTATTTTGCACAAAACCCCGTGGTCTAACTAGTCTAGGTGTATCGGGCATGCCTGCCTTTCCTTTTGTAAGTATAGACGCGATTTCGTGTCCATGCCAAGTAACTTGGATGTAACCCTTAAGCGTAGGACTGTCTATGGAACGATCATGCAAACCGTCCACAAATCACACTACTGGAAGTCTCCTTTGAACTCACCACCCTTGTTGCAGCGTAATCGATGAGTCAGAGGCGAGCAATACAAGGAGGCGCCATGAAATTTGGACACGCCCATCTCGCACGTATAAAAAGAGGCCGACATGACCAACCTCTTGAGGACTCTCTCTTGTCCTCGGTCACAAAGAACACCATCCACATAGTGAAGCGCCAATCAGCCATCAACATCTTTTTGAATCAAACATGTCGTCCGGTGGAGCCTCGGAAGATGCCCATGAGGCCCAGTTCCATGCGACCCAAAAACTTTCTTTCACCATTATGCGCTCCTTCACCGAACTAAGCCCGATCCGATTGCCATGTATGTTTGCTTAATCTTACCTCTGGAAATTTCTCATTGAACGTCTTCAGACAGTCCACCCTCGGCCGAAGAGCTAGCCCGTTGGCGCACTACCTTGACTGAGATTGAAGCTCCATCGGATTACACCAAAATGTTTGAATCTAATAATGTCAATCGGTACATCAAAATGCCTTATACTGAGGCTGAGCTAGAGCATCTTCGCAAGGAACGGGACGAGTATATGGCTTCGCAGGAATCGGAAGAGGCCTCACAGCATCAGGAATGAATGCAACTTCGCACTCGCCTATGAATCTCCGGACCTCCACGGAGAATCTATCAGTGAAGCATCTTTGTTGTGGTCTTTGGGGGAACATATCATGTATGATTTTGCGGGAAGGTTACCTCCGAAATCGTTGGAATGAAAAGTCTGCGAGTTGTTTTAAGTATGACCGCATGCCTGGCTCTTTTTTATGAGTGATGAGATATGTGCGACCACACGTAGAGCCTGCGTCGTCTAGATAGCATAACGCTCAACTGTAGAACTTGAACATTCAGGTAACACCTTCTTGGCTGCACCAGGCTTGTCCACCCGCTATAAGTGGTGATTTCGAACATACATACCGGGCTGCTCCAGTCAACAGATGTCATGAACCTAGACCCGACGGTGACTCTTAATATCCCGTGACCCGGGCAAGTTCAGCCGTTCGATATGACAGGAGTCGCACTGAACTTGAGAGGTTCGTCTTGGACGTGGAATGGAGGGATTAAAGTCAAGATTCACGTGTGTAACGTCCTAAACGCGGATGAAACAGGCCTTTCCGCAAGATTTATGACTTGTCTCAACGAATGAAAACTCAGATGTTGGAGACTACAAAGGGTTATTGTATAAGTTCGAGGCAGGAGTGACTTTGGGCTGTAGGGAACCCCGGTGATGATTGAAGAGGCGTGGATGTGCTTGAGACGTAGGGCGCCGCCCTGGCGAGAACCGACGGGTAGAAGGACAACGTGGCTTCCACAGCGCAAGGGCAGAAGTATGTGAGTCTGTGAATTAAATGGGCAGGATCACTAATTTTGGAACAAAACCTGGCACTGAAGCGACTCTCGACCAGAGCCAGGCAGAACAGCGCATACGACAGAGCTTGGCACGAGTTCTCTTCTTCCGTCCGGGGCTCATATACGGCGCGGCTTTGCCCCTCAGGCCCCGCCTTGCTCCCGGTCCCAGCCTGAACAACCTCCCCTGATCTGAGTGCAACTTCACGGTTCAAACCTGGGGCCAGAAGCCAGTGAAATGAGTGCTGGTTCAAGTATTCATACATAGCTCAGGGGCTGGCCCCACCAGGCTTCTCATGGGGCTAGCCACAAGTCGAATCATCATTACCGTATTGGTTGACTGGTATCATTTCTCGTCACGGCCAGCTTTGAATCGACCCATGTTAACTAGCTCCAGGGCTGGATGAAGCTGAGCGGCAGCGTAATCTTCCATGCATTGTCTGTCCATTCTTGTTCGCCCAGATCAACCCCTCAAACAAGGTTTTCATGTTCACGGCCATGATTCGATTGCTGATGTCAAGTACTTTCTGTACACAAGTACTCATCTCCAAGGACTCAGCCTCCTGTGCAGCCATCATTCTATTCCAGACTATGGGAAGGCCGCCGCGGCGCGCGTATCTCTAGTACTGACCAGCTGGATCCTTGCAGGATGAACGCACTGCGGGAATTTATTCCGCGCATGTCTTTCAACAGCAGTTTCAGAGCTCTTACTATTACTTAAGGAACAATTACATCGAAAGCCCGCGTCAATGAAGTCATTAGCCTCCGTCTTTCTCACTGATTCCAAGGCTGTCAAGATATGGAGTATGGCCCTTTGGCGTCTTTACCCTCTTCACTAATTCAGCCTCAGTCCCTGCTGAGAGAGCAAAGAGTCTAGACTTAAGCGTTTGTTACCTGCATCCATCAACTTAATTAAAAGTTCGTCTCAGCTACAAGCAGTTGAGCTGCCCGATTCACCCAGCATCCCAGGACTTTTGGCAAAGCAATGTCAGCCCAGGATACTCGCGAAAGAACTCGTCAGAAAGGTGCGTTCGTATATCACAATTAACACGCACGGCTTCTATAGGGTTTTTCATGATTTCTGAGCACCACAATATCATTAAGAGAGGTACAAACCGCTACGCACTCACTGACGAGGTTCTTATGTAGTTACTCATTGCCTTTAGCACTTCCCACTTGCAAAGTATGTAGCAGCCGAAAGATCCGGTGCAATATCGCGGATGTCCATCCAAAATCTTGCGATAATTGCAGTCGGCGGGGCGATATTTGCGTTACGAGATTGGATGAGCGGAAGCCGTTGACGAAAACGGCTGTCGAAAATTGCAAAACAGGTGTCACCACTTGCATTGAAGTCTGTTTATCCAAAACACGCATCGAAGGCAGAACAGTCGACGCCGGATTAGACGAAAAGCCTAGGAAGGCACCTTCCTCCAAAAAGACTGCCGGAAAATATCATTGTCCGCGCTGCATCAGGTCGTTTGGCCGCTCCCAGAATTTGAGTCGGCACATGAAAACACGTTAGTAAACGTTCCATGCTGATTCCGTGGATTTTCCTGACTCTTGTAGACACCAAGGAGCGTCCATTTGGATGTTTCTTATGTTCTGAGACTTTTGCGCGCAGGGACACATGGAAGAAACATTTTGAAAGATGCGAAAGACGTTTTCCGATGGAGCCTAGCTGTAAACCGAGTCTCGACATTGGCGCGGACCACTCTGAGAACTTGGAGACAATGGGTGATGACGCCTTCAACTTCAGTATGATTCTCCGAGACCTCCTCCTCTCCGAAGCTCACATTCTATCAGACAACTTAGAGGGCACGAATGACAGGGGCGACTGGTCACTTAGTGACAGTGTGTTCTGTCTGTCCACTGAACCACGAAATGATCTCGACCTTTTCACTGCGATCGGCTACCAGTGGCCCTCGTTCATGGACTCAGAGCCAGAGGCCTCTGTAGTAGACTGGCCCACACCGTTCAAGTACGAGTCTCTGCCTCAATCGCCGATAGGACAGCCTGAAATAGTGGAAGGATTCCTATCTCCGGACACTGAATGTCCCGTCGTCGGTCGCGCAAAAGACTATGTTTCCGAGCCGATACAGATGTCCGAAGAGCTTGTGTCTGGCATCGATCCACGAAATCTCCAGCTTGTTTGAGGCGTGCATTCGGCTTCATTACTTAATTGAGAATATCAACTTTGTCTGTCTGTTTACTTCCTAACATTCGTAGACGTGTGATTAGCCATTGAAGCCGGATGGGTTGTGTGCAGTTAGCAACAACTGTTGGATATGCTTGGTGCGTACGTTGTCATTTCATTGGAACGAAAGGTAGGTCTTGGCACAAGGTTCATCTTAGGTATGGGGTAGAATCAGAATTGAGGTCACCTGTGAGCTATACGCGCGCCCAGAATGAACAGAAGCGGCTGTACGTATGTCCTCGGCTACCAGTAGATGGCAAGCCGTCTTTTCAGTCACGACAAGACACCGCCAGCCGCTTTCTTTTTGCAGACCAGATCGTTACATTGGAAGGCTGTGTGAGCTGACACTCCCTCTGCACCGCTGCCTGCAGAATCGTCTATTCACGACGTAAATTAGCGAGTGCGTCAGTCAAGCTGCGGAGGAAAAGATTATGAATCCACGACCGGCTGCACCCTAGGCCTATGCATGTTGGGTATAAGCGACGAACCAAATTTTATTCGTTTGCCACAAGATAGTCAGCCGCGGTCAAGCAGAGGGAAAGACATGGTACTCGGGGCTTCGAGCTGCACATCCAGCAAATCATGTCAACGGACCCCTGCCACCCGGCTTCCACTCCTGTGGCCTGCCCGTGGGTGCCGAGTGCTCTCATACAGCCCTCTCCAGCGCCCTAACACCCTAGGCTGGCTCTCCCTGACACACATCACAATCTCCCACGCTCGTCAAACAATGCCGCCCGAATACATACTGGGCGCGGACAAAGTCTCCATCGAAGGACAACAGCGACGGCACTCGCAGGTGCAGCCGCTGATTCTCTGCCAGCGACGTCCACGGTAGTCGAAACAGGCTTCGCCGTTGCTGGGTCCAGTCATCAGACGACTGGCCGCCACGCGACCGCGCTAACCTTATCGGCCGTGCAGGCATCGACCGTCCGACGGTCGCCATCTCGCTTGCCACGCGCTGCAGCCCTTCGACCGGGGCACCGCGCACGGCTTGTCTGATCCTTGGTCCCGCGGCGTCCGACCGCGCAGGGGGCTTGATGGTGTGTACCTGCCACCAAGAACGCTGTACAGCGAGGGTCGATGCAGGAGAAGACCTGTGCCCGCCATCCCGAAGCAGGCGCATTCGCCGATGCACACGCCCCGACCCTCACGCCATCTGGGTCCAACGCGCAGCGCCAGCGTAAGTGGGACGCGTCCCAAAACGGGCTCTCGCTGCACCCCACCACGAAGACGCCAGGACCAGGCTCCGGCCGCGGACTTCTCCGGCTGCCGGAACACCGGGGCGGGGCCGGTGAGCTCCGCCATGCCAGGGTAGCCCCAGGACGTCATTCACCGCGAAATGTGGGTCACCACGCCGAGAGCACAGGCCAATCCGCCGTGGACCCTCGACGTGCTGCGGGCATTGCATCCTCGTCATGCGCGCCATCCGTATAAGTAATGTGCGATCCGTTCGGAACGGGCGTGCTGCGACACGGCAGTCACACATTTCTGCGCCTACACCATGTCTGCTTCCTCCTACAACAGTCAGGCGGGGACTTGGCAGGAGCGTCTCAAAGGTAAGAAAGACGCCTTTCCTCCATGGCGCAGTCTGAACAGTCTCTAGATGCCTGCCGAGAGGCCAACATCCATCCGCCCGTCTTCCAGATCGTCTCTGACCGGCGAGGTACGTCTCCACGAGGTCGTCGTGGTTGGTTCTGACTCTTGCAGGAGGGCGCACGGCGTGGTCCAGCCGGGTCACCGTCCACGGGCGCACGCTATCCGCGCGGTTCTGGTATGACGGGAAGAATATCAACAACGCGAAAGAGGACGCCGCCGAGATGGCGCTGAACTATCTCACGGGGTCGAATCCAAGTTGGTCGGGAAGCTATAAGAGTACATGATGTGGGGCCAGAGATGCGTGGAATTGATGCCTACGCACCTCAAGCTGAATGTAAAGCGGCAGCAAGTGCTAAAGGAAGCTTTAAACTGTTCTAATACATTCACTACGTACAATATTTTGTGTTTCCCAGATCAAATCCAATCAGCGCCACCAGTCTCTGCTCCCCTCGGCGATTCCCTCGCCCATGCCCACAACTCTCTTCAGTCGATGACGATGGGCTCATCTTTGCTTCCGCCCGCCTGCCGAGATCGATTGCTACCATGAGAAACGTTCTCAGGGTTCGACAACTGTCTCTTCGCAGGACGCAGTTTACCTGGGGTGACGGTAGACGAGGGCTGCGAGACGCCTTCCCGAGAGTTGGTAGCACTGGCGGGGACGATGGCCCCCAACGGCGGCAACCGCTTATGGTCGGGTATGGCGGGATGAAGTGCCGTCGAATGCTGAAATTGTCTTGAGTGAGCGGCTTCGTCGCGTACCAAAGGCTGTCTTCGTGGCTCGTTAGGTAGCGGATGTCGGCGATATGTCGTCGGCTGCGTCGCTTCTTGGAAAGCTGGCCAGTATACTAACAATTCGGATACCGGCGGCAATCTCGGCGGTAGCGGGAACCTCCTCGCGTCTTCCCGTTCTTCAACTTCGTGCTTCTGCTGCAAGGCTCTCTCTTCATATTGATAATGACTGTTGATGAGTGCGCGGTAGTCGACACGAGGAACCCATCCGGGCATACTGGTTTGAATGTCGTCAAGGTCTTTGCACAGCAAAGCATCTGTCTGACGTGCAGGGGCTTTTAATTCTTCCTGCTCCAGCCTTTGTCGGCGTAACAGATTCTGCCTGGTCTCCAATGCGCTCATCTGAGCCTCCACAACGTCAAGGCCTGCCGAGGGTCTGTTGACCGGCGTGAAGGGTAAGGTGAAGCTCTCGCCAAACCCTCCGGGGAAGCCATGTTTAGTGATTGGAGGGCACACTGGCATCGTGGACGACGCCGGCGTCTGGCTTGGGTTACTCTTGGCGGCGTGTCTCTTTCGCTTCCCTTTTTTCGGCGCAGGTGCTTCTTGATTGAGACTCCGGAAGAGGTTCGTTAGAAGGTGCTCGATTCTAAGGTCTGTCAGTATGATTCAAGTGAATTGACAAAGAAATGAGTTACTTGCTTTACTCGATCGCTGGAGTATGTGAGAAATGAAGAACCCGTTCCAGTTGAAAACTCTGGCCAGAGTTCGCTGCCGTTTTGTTGCAAAAATTCGCCCGCCATCTCGGAGAACTTTTGATCGCTACTGCACGCGGTCAGTTCCCGGCCGTTCCGTCAATTAGTGCTTTTGAATGACTCTGAGAATGAATTTATAAGGCGCCAGCACGTCTGTGCTCGTTTCAATTTCAGGTCGCCATATCCAAGCAATCGTAAGGATTTCCTGATTTCAGGTATTGTGTGCTTCGGCCTTTCCATTGTTATATGTTCGCAGAAACTCTGAGGATATGAAAAATTGATCTTTCGAAGAGAAGCACTGCTTTTATGTGTATACGACTTTCCCTGACTCACACCCTGGCCTCGCCTTGCTCCCTCTTCTCTCTTGTCGGAACATCCCTTACTTCTTTCTTTCCACGCCGCATTCGCCACACGACCCTGCCATGAAGAGAAAGTTTTCCGAGATTGGTGTTACCGGGGTGTGTAGTCATTTTTATCTCTTCCCCTCTTTGGTTGGATCAGGATGATGTCTGCCTATTGTGTCGGCGGTCGACCAACGTATCTTTTCGGCCACGCCGCATTCAAGTCCAACCCATGCGCAAAACCACCAAAATGCCCCTATCCGTAATTTGCCCGTGTAGACGTATTTTTCTGTGCGGAGGCTTCTATCCGCCATCGGTCTTTGCAATGGCGCTGCCTCAGCTACGTCAAGACATGCAAGTTCTTCCAGACCGCGCTGCCACTTCGCTGGGATCTCGTAGCATCTTGATGCAATGTATCTGAACTACCTGACCAGAACGACCTCTCAAATGTTTCCAATGTCATATTCCGGACCCCTGGTGGCATGGTCCACATGCGAGGTTCGCCAGTCTATTCGGACGAGATGCCTGTCCAATATCTTTGAAAAGCTTCATAGTTGCCCCACCATTACTTGAGAACATATCCAAAATAACGAGCGATGCTTTCGTTCTGCTCACAAGCATCGAAGTTTGTGTGCTACTACAGACATAAAGCCACTCTCTTCTATGTGATGTCTCCATCTAATCAATCGATCTCCAGCCCATCTTTTTCTCTGACTCCCCCATGCCACGCCATATGCGAAGTCAGTCACACCCACAACGCGTCTTGGGCCCTGTCGCCTATCTGACTCGTGCTCTGTGTTCTAACGGTCTCGAGTGTATAGAGTTCTACACTGTTGGTGTGCTGCCTCTGCCGGATGAGAATCGGATCCTGGCTTGAGTGCTTCTTGGAAAGCCCCTTGACAGCTGGTCTTGAACCAGGACGCGATTGGGCCCGGCTTGTTTCGTTGCTTGGACTCACCGTAGGCAAGCAAGCACCGATTATGTTCAAGTTGACCTCCAAGAACCTTTGGGTAGTCAGCTCGTCTTCCTTGTATGATGGCACCAGGCGACTCACGACCATGTGATACCGGTGGCAACATTGCGTGTGAGATCATGATGAGGGTTCGCGATTTGCACCAACACATAGGTTCGAATGACTGTAGATCTAAGGAACCCTTTAGCATCTTGGAGGACGTCAGAATCTAGAGGGACATACGTGAGGCCGAGAAACACAAATGCCAGGGGCAGCATCCTCCGGCGAAGGTTTCGGGCAATCGGGATGCCCGAGTGACTTGGGAATACCAAAACGTACGTTGAAAATGCAAAAATCCAAATGCCCTTGAAGATGTCGAATGCAATAGCCGCAAGGAAGACCGGTTCCATCGGATGGCAAAACGCCTCGGAAGCAGTCTCCGAGATAATACAACCGGCTAGAGGTGCTACGACTCCAAGAGCGCTGGCGATGATGGCGACAGCTACCACCACAATCGTGAAATGTGTTAGAATAGGCCGCACTACTTGATTCCCGATCCGGCGCAGCAGCAGCAGAACGTATGTCGAGGAGAGTGACTTGGACAATACGAACAACGCCGTGGCCATTTTGAGCTACGAAACCTTAGACATGAGAGAGCTGATGTTGTCACAAGACGTACCTGACTCTCTGCCCTCACTGGTGTGATGGCCAACACCTGCATCACGATGGCGAAGATCTTCTGTTGTCAGCAGAAATTTCCTAGTGAGTGTTTCGATTCAGACACGCGCTCACCAGCGACAGTCCTATGACCGCTTTGAGAGATGTCAGTCTGGCCTCCTTCAACCTTCCAATGTTACTTACCATTGTCCCAGCTCAGTGCCTTTCTTTTGTGCTGCTCATACAAGCTGCGGCCAAACACGCAAACACTCAGAGTGCAACCGGTAATGGATATGCATCCCAGCTTCCATCGATGGTTATCGATGATTGCGACGATGTTGAGGTCGTTCGGGCTGCTTGTGGCGTTACTCATCTTCGCGTGATGGCCGTTGTGTCATGTCCTTCTGGTCATGTCTCTGCCGGGTCAATGGAGAGTTATATAACAGCTCGGTGGAGCCCCATGCGAAGTAGGCGCGGCGATCCAATGCCGCTGATACCGCTGCTATTGACCGAACAGGGGCGTCCTGAAGCATCGCTCTGAATAGGGAAGGATGCGACATGGAACTAGCGGAAGCCTCACAAGTCATGAACCTTGCCTTGATTCGGGATCGGGGTGCGATATACTTGGACATCCGTCGATAGGTCTCCGGCGAAGTCATGTCTGGCCATTCAGGGGTTCGGAGACGTACGGCAGCAACGCCGGACGTCTTGAGAATGACATTCGAGTCTTGTCAGGATAGCACCTCTTTCATTGAAGACACTTGCCGGCGTCTACATGAGCATCTTCAGTATGGGACCGCGCCTTCTTCTGCCAATGTCTCTGTCTACTAACTCAAAGTCCCCCGTGCTCATGTCTGTAGCTACAATCGCCGTGATGCTTTGATTTTGCGTCGAGGTGTCTCATTCATCCGTCACTTTATTGCTTTTGATCACTCGGTAAGGCAGTCCCAACCCCTCAAAAACCAGAGGCGTACATCCTCGCCAATACCACGGGAAGCTGACTAGAGAGACCGCGCGGTTGACCGACGGCCGCCGTCTTCTACGCGGTAACGGCAACATTGAGGTGACATTCCCGGTTGCGTGCAGGTACATTCATGCAATACCTTATTGGAGCTCAGGTACTGCAAGCCACCAGCGAGCGCCCTATGGCAGGTCTCGTCGATCGGCATCTGCAGTAGTCCAAGGAACTCGACCAGCTTGCGAAGTCTGGCCGCTGCAAGTCTCATGCAGCCAGCGTAAGCGATGCATGAGGTCGAGCCCGCGGAGCACCAGAGGATGCGAACAAGACAGAACGGCTCTCGCCCAGCGCGTCCATTAATACCGCGCGAGTGCGCCCTCGAGAGATCGGTTTCGATCGATGTGAGATCATTCCCTTACGGCAAAATGGTGTCCTACATGCAACAGGGGGGCCTCCTCGTTCCTTGGACGGTCGTAGGCTTCGTCCTTGTTTGTGCTGCCCTGTGGGCGCTCGATCTGTTTCCCATTCTTTTCTCATCTTGGGTCAGCTATGACCTTCCGACAGAGATTGTCAGGTTGAAACCAGGGCTGCTCGGCCATGTAGAGCAACTTCAGGAGTTCTCAATGGACATCCTCGGCCTGTCTCTGGAAAGCCTCGCGACGATACTGTTAGACGGCTCCTCCAAACCGAGCGATCGCGGCTACATAAACAAAGCTTCTTGCTTGGGAACGATTGCGGGGGTGTGGTGCATCAAAGGCCCCGAGATCGTGATTGGAATCGCTTTAACACTCTCCGATCCGTGGTATGCAATCCTTGCCGTACCACTCACTTTGATCATCTGGAACACGTGGACATGGGCCTTTCGCGACCTCTGCCGTGAGTATGTGAAAGCGACGAGGGACAGACAGCAAGCTTTGTGAGTATCTCGATGACTACGAAAGATCCAGAAGCTGACGATAACAGCAAAGGAAACGATGAAGAAGAAAAATTCTTGTCACATGTCTGGTACCTCCGAGTTAGCGCCCAATTCATCCTGCGACGGCACGCATGCAAGTTTATCCAGTCGCTCTTGTATGATGTGCTCCTGCACCTCAGCAATCAGTCTGAGAACACCGTGGCGACTCGTCTGGGTCATCAGTTGAACTCGATTCACGGAACAATCTTGAAGTACTTGCAAGCCCAGGTGAATGCGAGCAAGATTCGGGAAGCGGCGCCCCCGTCGGATTTTGATATCCTTGCCGATTACTGGAAGCGCGTTACCGCGGGGATCACTCCTGAAGAGATGTTGGCGTATTCTTCGGGTAGCAAGGAGTCGCCGGATACGCGGCCGGTGAAGAGAGCAGCCGGGCCGGCAGATCTGGAGGCAGCGGCAGACGACGCGGAGACACCGGCGGGACCCAGCGGGCCGTCTCCAGCGCCGACCTATCGCCAACAATTTTGGAGCTTGATGCATGTGCTGGACACGGCGGTTCGGATGACAATCGGTGCGTTCACCAATATGCCCGCGGGGAAGAGTTGTGTCCACCGCGCGGCACACCTGTCAGGATACAAGACATTTGCGGAGGATTCGGCAACGGGGGCTGGGAGTGGGCATCGGGAGCTTCCTCTGCATGAAGACAGCCTCCCGTGGTCTTGGCGTGGCCCAATGGTTCGAGACCTGGCGCGAAGATGAGGTCGATACAGCTGTGTCTCTGGACAATGGAGAATGATGGAGATTCATTTCTGTATTTTCTCTGGCTGGCTGCATACTATGCAGTGGGCAGGTTGGCAAACCGCAATCAGAAAGTCACTGTCGACCTCATCCTGCGACCCGTCAAGTCCCGTATGTCTTTCTCTGTCGGATCATCCAGGTTGTATAACCTATAGTTCCATTGATCACTCTTCACGTCAAAGAAAAAAGCTTTGAACGTCTCGGGAGCATGGAGGCCAAGGTACACCATCCATTGCCTGTGCTCTCCCACGACGGCCGGGCTGCTGATTTCGTCTGCACCCAGAACGGTCCGAACGGACTGTGACATGGGTATCTGTCCCCGGGAGTCCAAATCGTTGAATAAATTCATCAGACGTGAGAAGACGGCCTGATCCGTTTTGGACAGGCAGCCGTGGTTTTTGATGCGCCCAGCCAGTCCCGAGAGATAAACATCATGTCCTTTTTTTTTGTTGCCATTGAGATGTTTCTGATATCCTCGGTCAGCCAGACGATACGCTGCTGCGAGGGAAGCAAATATACCTTCATCTTGTGTCTGGCATCGGTAACAACATCACAGTGGTCCATGACGCAGCGATAAGCTGATTCTCATGGTGACTCGGCGACATTACCATCGCAGCAGCCGGGTAACAGTGAGTCCCGGGCTTGCTGGCAAAGCCCACGAACACACGGTTCTGCCGCGGGGTGGTCGTGATCCAGGTAGTACTGCTATATATCGTCATCGGCATCAGCCAGGGAATCGTTCTGCGATGAGCGCTGTGTCGCCCTACCATGGTCAGCAGCGGGCGGGTGAAGCCCAAGNTCGGCATCAGCCAGGGAATCGTTCTGCGATGAGCGCTGTGTCGCCCTACCATGGTCAGCAGCGGGCGGGTGAAGCCCAAGGACGCGCCGCTCGAGGCAGCGGCATCGAGGCCTATCGTGGACGTATCTTTCAACGTCCTGCCCTGTGGCCAAGGTGCCACATTCCACCGCTCGGAACACCACGAACAAACAAATTTCTGGGGCCACTGAGGACTCTCCATCATGTCGGCCTCCTGCGATAACCAGCCAACACCGCGACCATAGTGTATTTCGCCATCACTCAGACCGAAGTAATCATCGACAGTACACACTGCTGGGCATCCCCAAATTTCGCGCCTGTTGTTCAGCTCAGCTGGGCGGTGGAAGTCCAACGGAGGCCATCATGCACGCATCGCCGGTGTTCGAAAGTCACAGTCGGTCGATGACTCTGGCAGCGGTTCCTTTTCGTCGCCGCCGTCATCCTCGAAACCGCGTCGTCGAAACCGCGTCGTTGCTTTTTCCTGACACATCACCAGCATCAGGAAGACCGCACCTAGCCGGACGCTGCGCGCGTCGTGGACGAAGCTGTGGAGCCTGGGCGATCCCCAGAGGTGGGGCGTCCGTCGCAGCCCGCAGCAGATCGAGCCCTGGTCGTCGTCTCCACCGCCGCGCGGGCCAGTCGCGTACCCAGAGGTACCCTCTGCAGCCCATCGTCCTCGCATCTCTGTTGGGACGCAGCAGCTGGGCCGTCCAATTTCTGCTGCGACCCACACCCTCTCGTTGCAGCGGGGAGGTCATGCAGCATCCAAACGACACGCCCAGCTGTGCCACACCTCCTGTCAAATTGGCCATGATAACCTTGAGAGGTGTCAGTCACTATGAAAGGTGTCCGCCACTATGCGACCTTGAGAGGAGCTGAGAAGAGTTTTCTATGGTTATGCCAAACTCTATGGATAAGGGTAAAAGCCCTCACTCTGGACATAAAAATAGTAGAAGATCTTTTATTATTGAACACATAGAAGAACAAGACAATACCTCACTATTCGATTTACTACCTCTAATCTGACACCTCCAGCGCCAGCAGCCGCGGCCAATTCGGCCACCCACACGGCCTGTTGGTGCCTGCGTGCATCGGCGAGTGCCTGCCCTGGTTGGCGTCTCTCTCGTCGGACACGCCCCTGCCGTCGTGGTTGAACCTGGCTCCACGGCTCCGCATGGACGCCAGCAGCGTTTGTCACCCACCCACGTAGGGACGTCGTGTCTCGAGAAGAAAGCCATTTTTGTCTCATGACAACATGAGAACGCAACGAATGGACCGCAGACGATCCAAGGCACACGGCCAATCATTGTGCCTTGTGGCGGCGACTGGCCTGTGGAGGCCTGGACTCAGGGTCGCGGACGCCCGCCATGGCCATCCTGCGAATTGGGCGGAAGCTTTTGGCCGGCCATCACTGAACAAGCAGGCACTGGAGGCTCCTTGGACTACGATTCTGAACACTTTCTCATGGCTGCGAGACCAGTGTATTATGCCAAAATAGACGCCTGACTCCACTGACCCATGCCGCTCTCTGGTGAATCTACAACATGCAGCCACATCCCTCAACTCAAGCTGACAAAGCACCTACGCATCCGGCATCTCCACATCGGCGCCGTCCTCTCTTCCCCATTCACTGGATGGTGTTGCGGTATCACTACCTGTGTCCGAATCTGTCGGCAAGTTGGCAATCTCGACATCGTACCGCTGTGCTACACTGAACTGCCTCAGGTTCTTGTCGTACGTCAGCCACATCCCTGTAGCTGCTATGCGATTTCCCAACCAGAGACACCGGTCCTGCCTCTCTTCCATCATGGACGCCACCTCAAAATACCTCTCTTCGTCGTCGATCTTCGCGGCAGTGAACCAGTCGGCGGGGTAGTACTTCTCAACCCAGAGAAGGCCACGTTGGGCGAAGTCGTCGGGTAGTGGGCGTGGGCTTTCCTTCACGTTTCGGGGAAAGGCCTCACCCTCGATCTTGTCAAAACGTGAGCAGTTGCCTACCAGCGTGTTGAGCATGAGCGAGATGAGCTTCCAGGGGATCTTGGATTCGATATGAGCCATGGCGACGGGGAATTTTGAAAGATGGTGAAGGAACGAAAGGGTGACGTGAAGGTACGGGATGACGTTGGGGTCACCGAAGCGGCGAAAGACGACATCGTGCGTGCGGCAGGTGAAGTCGAGAGCATCGAGGAACTTCCGGGATGGAGCGGCGACTTCAACTTTGGGCGTATCTGGTTCGTCGGCGCGCGCTCCTGACTTGATTGTTTGCATAATGACGTTAGATTCGCTGCCGTACTCGAGGAGAGAGCAGCCAAGCGCGATGCCGATGTGGTACCCACTCTCCATCCATCGTCGCGTGGTACGGCCAATGTGGTTGTCCAGACTCCCGATGAACTCGTCCACGGAGGGTGCGAGTTGCTCTCGGTTGCGCCCAGAGAACAGGATACCGTGAGCTCGAACAAAGGCAGCATCGATCTCTTGGAGGCGTTTGGGCGATCCGTTGAGGTTAGGCTCGAACAGAGTCATGATGCTCTCGCGGGTCGAAAGAAAGGGGATCGGGACACACAGACTCTTCGAGTAGTAGAAGAGCTGCTGGAGCGCATTAGGCCGCGCGAGGATGGCGAGATGGTGGTACAATCGTCCCGTCGTGGGTGCCTTGTCGCTTGCTTTCGAATACCAGTGCCTGCTGACGGACGTCCAAACTTCGCGGCCCTGCAGGTCGTCGTCTTCGATGGCCATCCTGCAAGGGTCAGCTTTTGCTCAAATATCTTGCAGCGTAACGTACCGATATCTCCCAATATCGCCCAAGCACTCGATCCAGGTATCCTCAAACGTCGGCACCGTCGCGTACAGCAACGCCATCATTGAGTAAGCCAGGTAGATGAAGGTGAGCATGTGCTCGAGAGACGCGGGCAGACGGTGCCGCAGAAGCTCGAGGAACGAGTGGATGCCGTGTCGCCACAAGCGCGCCGGCATCGCGTACTTGCTCGCCAGCCGCCTCAGCGCGGGGCTGGCTGACGGGTGCTGCGATGCCAGGAAGAAGTCGTGATGCTCATGCAGCAGCGTTCGGTGGAGCGCGATCAATGCCTGCCACTGCTCGTTGTTCAGCTTCGGGCTCGACTCCGTCGTGGAACTCTGCGCATTGTCGACCTCAATGCATTTGCTCTCCACCATAAAAAGACCAACGTAGATGCCTTTGACCTCGGCGACGACCTGTTCCTGTGATATCGGGCGCGTTTCCGGCTGCTTTATCAAGACCTCCGTCTGATCGATTTCAGGGTTGTGGGACTCGAAGGATCTAGACGTCGAGGGCTTGAGTGACGCTGTCTTTGGTTTTCGTTTCAATGGTTCCTCTTCAGGGGACCACAATTTCCCTGTCTTCGGCCCAGCTTCTTTGTCAGATGTGCTAGCGTCGCCAGCCTGCACGGGTGCCCGGGCTCGACTTCGTTTCGGGGGGAGTGACGAGTCCCCATACTCTCTCTTGGCATTGCCCCGGCTGGCTTTGCTCACAGATTCGCGAGTTCGCTTGCAGAGTTCCTCTGTGCATTTGCAGCTTTCCTCTGTACATTTGCAGCTCTCCCTCATACATTCGCAGCTTTCCTTCGTGCATTTGCAGCTTTTCTTTCCGCACTTGGAGGCACCAAGGCTAGTCGTTTGGCCGGGCCCGGGTTTGGTGACACCGGTTTGGGGAGGCGTTTGTGAACTTGATTCCTCCGCTGCATTTAAAACATCCGACTTGCCCTTGTTCCCTTCTGATCCCGATAGTGGAACGCCGGATATGGCGGTCCTACTAACGTGTGACTTGAGAGTCATGCTTGAGGCGCCAATTTGAGTGATATTCGAATAAACGCCCGCCCGTGAGGTCGTTGTTTGAGCTAAACGAAATACAGCGTTGCTCTTCAGAAAGGCTGTCAGAAACCGGCAAACATCAAAAGTCGTGCTGGGCTTCAAAATGCAGAAGATATCAAGTCAAGGCGTTGCGCACAGAGACAAACAGGAAGCCCGGCTCTTTATGTTATGTGACGGGCGAACAGACCCCGTCGAGATGGCGAAGCATCTTAGCGGCTGCCTTGCGAAATGCAGAGTACTCTGAAGGTGGTTCGCAAACCACGCCGACAGGACTCAGAATCGACTTACGGACCTTCCATCAACACCTTTGCAGCGATGTGCACTCATCATCAGTATGAACTTGAGTACAGCGATGCTGAAGCTAAAAACCAAACACGATGGCCCAGATGCGAAACTCGCCGGTTTTCG
The DNA here is from genome assembly GCA_004366825.1 of Colletotrichum spinosum. Classification (NCBI taxonomy): domain Eukaryota; kingdom Fungi; phylum Ascomycota; class Sordariomycetes; order Glomerellales; family Glomerellaceae; genus Colletotrichum; species Colletotrichum spinosum. Next base: position 4,331 of record QAPG01000159.1, on the reverse strand, counting down.
AGATGTTCTGAGCGAGAGAACAGTCGGGCGTCCCAGTGAAAGCCCAGCATCTTCCGTCTGGGATGCACATTGACCGAGCGAAAGGCAACCGGCGGGGCGGGTCTGGCAAGGCACACCAGCCCGGCCGCAGCTGGAAACAACACACAAATGCACCAGGGCAATACTCTGTTGATGACTGATCTTGGGCTGAGTACAGGGATGCGGCACCGAGGAGCGATGCAACAAACAACAGAGTAATCCGCAGCATAACAGCTTACATGCAGTCTGTGGAACCCAGAAGCGACAGGGGTAAGCAGTAATCATGGTTCAGTATGCCAGCGTAACAGATACTCAAAATGGTTACAGGGCGGCTCTGCATTCAGCAGCCGCCTCATTTACCCATGTCTGGATAGGTGTTGAACCGGGCTGCGTTAGGGTGCTGTGTCCTGCGACTTCGCGGTTCATAAGCAGGTATGTAGGGTGATCCAGATGGGAGAACAGTGGTGGGCCCCCGCCAAACCTGTGCCTCTACGCTACCGCTGAACCACGCGGAAACTGATTTACTCTAAGCCAGATTGAGCCCCTCATGAGGCATGTTTACTGTATCATATCTAATCTCTGCGTCGGTGGAAGACGTGCTGGCCGATGTTTGCGGATTTCACTTGTCTGCCATGACACACATACAGCAGTATCCCACCAGCAAAAGAGGCCACAATACCGTAGCCCGGGCCACCTTTCCAGGCACGTAGGTCGTGTGTGCTGTCCTAAGGGCCTGCGATATGCACGTGACTTAACTGCTTATAGCGCACACACTCCGTATTCGTTTCCATGTCGATGCAGTTGCATATGAAGCCTTTGCATAGATGGTGCGCAGTCTCTGTGGGCGACCCGTGGGAGAAGGTGAAACATCACACTCTCCTAGTCGGTACGTGGTCAACCAAAAGGTGAGGTTCCTTTATTCAAGGTCTGTTGCTGAAGCTGGCAGGGCATAGCATGTAGTTCGGCCTGACTTCGGCGTGTTAATGACACCTTCTAATTTTCTAGAAGGTCAGCGGCTTCGAGACTCTTCATTGTCCCGTCTGTCATGTCGTCTGGGTTGTAATTGTGGAAGTTTACATGACAATCACAGAAACAAAGTGAGGGTTCTCGGAACGGAGGATCCTGACCGGTGCTCGGTGGATCCCGGGGCAGAGCGCAAGACTCTGCGTGATGACGTAACGAGGCTCAAGTACGTAAGCAATGGTTCGAGGACAAACTTTGCACCGCCCCGATGGTCAACTTTGCTTCCCCTCTCTACTATCTGACATGATTATCAACGTGGGTGTCTGCAGCAACATCGATTATTTCTTCAATATTATTGTACTTCTGCGAACTGCGTTTCCCATCTTCTGTTTTGACACATCACATGGATTGACAAGAAGCTGAACATCCTGAAGTCAGACCACAACTGTCAGACTTTTTTCCGAAAGTCACGTGTGGGTGCCCAACTACCTCAATCAAGCCCAACTGGCGGGTGGTAGAATCTTCCCATCTCTTTACCCTTTTGAATAGTCCTTTCATGACATCCCCATCATGACCAAATCTTCGACGTAGACTTTCATATCACTGAACTACGAAGCACCCACCTTTCATACGATAACATCTTGGTGATGTCGGAAGTAAGCACTCCCACATCTGGACAAGCTACTGGACAAGCCACGATATGCTGACTCGATCATGCAGGCCAAACAAGAAGATCAGGGCTACAAAGAGGTTAAATATCTCGTAATCGAACCCAGACATGAGACATACACGATATATTGGAAAGGCAGTAAGGACGGTAGCTTGCGCAAAGGGCAGCGCGTTGTTCTGCCCGTCGACGTTAACGAGGATGGAGACACGAAGGTATCACCGGGCGAGAGCGTGGTTTTGAACAACATACAGTGTAAGGTGGAAATGGAACGGTCTACCTAGACGCTGCCAACAGGGGCGAATCGGTCGAACTACGGGAACATTCTAGGTACCAGCTCCATCCCCTTCAAAAAACCGATATGCACTTCAAGGACCACGTCTTCCGCGTTGTCATGGAGGAAAATCTGTACGCAGTTGGTGACGTTTTCTTGACCCACTCGGCTTGCCTTCATTGCGTCGAACAACCAAACGCCAACGACGTCTCGGAGATAGTCAGGAGGGCCTTGTAAGGCGTTCTCTACAATACGTTGGGCAAAGGATGCGACCGAAATTAACAATAAAAAATCTTCCCCTTCTCGATTGCTGAACTTAAGCTCCACAGTCCGCGTAAGGCTCAGAGAGTTTGAGGCAATCTCTTCCTGCCGCTGGCGACCGTATTTGTGTGCCAGGCAAATGAAAGGTCCGAGAAAATAGATCAATTCGGACGTCGTGGCTGATTCTGCTGTTGGCAATATTACGGTTTCTTCGCGCTTCCTCAGGCTATTTCGGATTAGAAGGGTTTCACAGAGAATTTGGAATTCTCCGCCAACTGATGCGGCGGCGGATCGGGTTGCGAAGTAAAAAGCCGCCTCTATACATGCAACACATCAGCACTACAGCCATTGTAAAGAATGGTTTCATACATACCTAAAAGAACGAGTGCATAATATTCCGGATCCTGCGACCGCAAGAACACAAGCCAGGCCTTGGAGATGTCATTATTCAGTTGATCAAGCGCGTTCTGTGCCACCCGAGCAACCATGGGAGCCCTGGACTGTGGAGCGCTATTCGCCATTATGGTCTCGAAATCCTGGAAGCGCACTAGGTATCCCAGCGCTACACACTGATCAAACGACAATTCTTGGAAAAGAAGCCTGCGATGCTTCATTACGTGCTTGCACATTGGCTGCGGACGTCCTTGAGGCGAAAACTTGATCGCAATGGTAAAAGATGAACGGCTGGGCGTTTCGGGCTCCTGACGATGAGTCTCACTCATGACGCAATATCGTTTGCAGTACAGGCAGTTGCGAGGCGGGGGCAGAAGAGGTGCGGTGGCAGAAGAAGTGCGGTGGCAGAAGAAGTGCGGTGGCAGAAGAAGTGCGGTGGCAGAAAAAGTGCGGACGCAGGAAAAATGCGGACGCAAGGAAAGTGCGGTGGCAGAAGAAGTGCGGACGCAGGAAAAGTGCGGACGCAGAAAGAGTGCGGACGCAGGGAAGGTCCGGTACTACCCTGCGCATCATTAAGCTTCAGCGACTCCAGACCTTCCAAGGACATGCGAATAGTGAATGACAGGAGCTATTCCACGTCCAACAAGCAATTAACTCACACCGATGAGATTTGAGCGCTTTCTTCTCCGTGAAGTAACCTGTTACAAGGGTTTGAGGTCGGTGGCGTTAGAGTGATTCCCAAGACATGGCTACAGTCGCATCCTAAACTAGACAGAGCGATCAAGTCTTCCTGACGGTGCTTGAAGTGCATCAGAATCGAACGTGCCTCATAGAGGCCTGTAATATTAGTCCTACTTCTTGATGCATACGGGTTGCAGAAGCATGCGGGTGGCTTCCTTGGCGGCAGGAAGGGTATTGAGGCGTACTTCCTCAATCAGCCCCTGCCCGCTTGTATGTCCGAAGCCTTCGATCATTACAGATTACAGCTTAACGTTTTGCCTCAACCTGACCCACCTCTTCTACTTGTCCAGCCGCCTGCAGCTAATGGCCTGCTGAAGGGCCACATCGGGCCTGGCACATCCAAGTCAGCCTGTTACGACCCTGGACGGGGCGAGATCCTGGCGGCCGGGAGACACAGCGAAGATACGCAAGAACACCATAACACACGAGATGCGAACCAGCACCCCGTGGGACCAACATGATGCGTGCCGGAACGCTTGATGCAGCCGGGCAGGTCACCACGCATGCGTTGGCGAGCCCTCGAGGCGTCCAGGAAACCTCGTTGATATGTTCTCTTTGCCCGAGAAGCCCCTGCCTGTCTGGTACATGCAAGGCCTCTCATCAGCACATAGTCCTACTTGCCCTTTTCGCCTCAATATCGACCCTCCCATCCACTGTGCAGCCGACTGCATGCAATGGCCTACACCCAACGGCCATGTCGACTGCGGAACATCCAAGCCAGCCTGTCGCGACACTGGAAGAGAAGAGATCCCGGCGCCCCGGAGACATTGCTCAATGAGGACGTAACAACATTCATGCATGTCGGAGTGCTTGATGCGACGAGGTGGACTGTCACACCTTGGTTGGCGAGGATCCAAGGCGCCTTCGAGAACACTTGCGAACGCAAGCTGCTGGCGACACTGACAGGACATCGACCATATCACGGCCGAGCATACCTTGCCAACTCACCAGACTAACGGCGATATCCTTTGCAGTGTGGGCTTCCTCTTACTGACGAGTATAAATATGACATGC
>QAPG01000158.1:0-59196 GCA_004366825.1 Colletotrichum spinosum | reverse complement strand
TAAAATATTACTTAAATATATATATAAATAGAAATACTACTAAATTATTTTATCTTAATAAGACTACTTATTAATTTATGGTACGTATACCTAGACGGTATTATTATTATTATTATCTAATTATTATAAGGAGAAATTGGAAATAGAAACCTTATTACATAACTTATATCTTATAATCTCTAGAGTAAATAACTTATACTTTAATATTATAAATATATAAATAGATAATATTTTTAGTTTCTATTTATTTAAATTTAATAATAAAGAAGAAGAAGAATTCTAATAAGTAAGTTTTATAATAAAGTTAAGATTAATATTTATAATTAATACATTTCTTATTTTCAATAGAAATATAATAATCCTTAGAGATAATAATAATATAATCTTTATTTAAAAAAGTTAAAATAAGAAGATTAGACCTATTAATTATTGTTCTAATAAAGTAAGATCAATATGTATTAAATAATAAGTATAAGAATCATATATAACTTTTATATACTAACTAGGAATATAATTTAACCTTTCTACTATAATTTAATACTAAGATTCAATAGAAAGAAATATTAAGAGACTTAATAAATACTTTATATAATAAATAAATAATTTAGAGTAAAGCTTAATATTTATTCCTATTAATACTAAAGAAATAAAGCTCTATATGTTTATTAATAAATCGTTTACTAATAATAAAGATATCATATTCTAATTAAGATTTATTATTATCCTAAAGATAAAAAGAAATAATAAGGATAATAATATTCTTAAACCTAAAGGTAAAACTATCTATTTTCCTTCTATTAAACTAAGAAGAATTATATAAAATATACTAACCTCTAAGGTTTATAATATAATTATCCGAATTAATATTTAATTTCAATACCTTTTTAATAAATATCTATTAATAATAATTTAATACATTACAACTTATGTATAAGAATTACTAATATATTATAATACCTTACTTCTCCTTTTATATACTTAAAATATCAGGACAATCTATCTATTTAATTAGTAGCTTTAGGCTAATACTTTAAATTAAAGTTAAATACTAAGAGTTTATAGATCTAATAAACAAGCTTTCCCCAAACATCTCATATTGATACTATAATAATCTATTAAAACTATAAAGTTCTTTAAAAGCTTAATGAAATAATACTCCTAATAGTTAAAATTTGTAATAATAACTAACAGCTCTTATTAGTCTATTTCTTAATTCTATTCTACCTTATTAAACTTCTTAGAATAATAAGCGACTAATTACTATTAGCCTTTAACTTTTTATAATAAGATCTTTAAAACTACTTATTATAATATATCTATTTCAATCCTAAGATTCCTAATAATATCTTAATATTAGAAAAGAATTATCAAATAAACAGTATCTTATAATAGCAAAAGTATAGACTTTATATCTTCTAATTATAAGAAAACCTCTTTTCTATCCCTTTTTAAAAGATACTATAAATAATACTATCACTTCTAAATAATTGGTAATAAATTTATGGTAAAAGCTGTAAAAACTTAGGAATGTTTAAAATTCCTTACATATTTCTCATAACTTCTATTTAGTAATACTTTAAATTCTTATTAAGTCTATTTTAACTCCTTTTTAAATAATTATATAATTTAGAAAGCTTATTCTTTCTATATAGAATTCATATTTAGAAACCTTAATATAAAGTTATATTTTATATAGCCTAATAAATACTTATAATAATACTTCAATATAGTTTTTTTTAATATTTATTATATATATTATAATATTACTTATATATACTATATAATATATCTTAATTAAATTAGTAAACATATAATTAATATATACTTAAAAGGTTGCCAATATATTAATAAGACTAAATAATATTACTATATATTTATAATAACTATATTATATCCTAACTATTATCCTTTAATTATTCTCTAATTTAATCCTAATATAATAATAAGTATCTTTAAGGTTAATCTTTAACATCTATATTACTCTTTAGGATTTATCTAGAAACTTACTAATTAATAGTAATAAGTATTACTTTTTAATTATAATCTTATTCAAACCTCAATAATTAATATAAAGATATAAGGAATTATTTCTTTTTAATATAAAAAGATTAATATACTTATTTTACTTATAAATAGCTATATATATCTATTTTTTAGATTTTCTATAATATATACTTTTAATTCTTCTAGTTACTACTTATTTAATAAATATTTCAATTTATAAAATAACTTCTTATCTAACTTTAGATTAATAATATTAGTTGTATTAAGGGTTTCTAATCTATTTAAAGTTATATACCTCTCGGGAACCCTTTAAAGGAAGCTTTATTTAATAGTCGGCTCTTACCTCATATACTCTATAGATAATACTAGTACTAAAGAACTATTTAAATAGAGGAAACTTCAAGTAGTAATAATATAGTTAGTTAATATAATAGCTGATAAATAGGGAAGGTATAGGTTTATATCTATTCTAGGTATGCTTTTAAAGAATTATAATAAGTTGTTATATAATACCTACTACTAGCTGCTATTACTTATTATTAGCTATTAATAGTTACTAGCTATTAAAAGCTATTAGTAGGAGCTAATAGCTAGTAGTAGTTACTATACTTAGTTTTACAATTAGAAGGAATACTATATCTACCTAGTTGTACTTACTTGCTGTAAGATTTGAACCTACTACTCTTATTAGATTGAGAGAGACAGACTATATATATATACTTTACGGGACTATATTAATATACTTCCGCTAGGTATCTAGTACTTCTATAGTCTCCTGAGTGATTTTAAATTGAATAATAATAATATAATTAATTTAATAATTAAGAATCTTATATATATTATAAAAGAACTACTTAAATTAAAAACCTCTTAAGGTTTTAAAGAGAAATATTTATTCCCTTTAGAAAGATTATTTTAAATAGTTTAAAGGATTAAATCTTTTAGATTAATTAAATTGAATTGTTATATTAATCTTATAACCTTTAGGACTTTATAAACTTTGTATTTTATAATAAAACTCTTTCAGGAAAATCTAATAAGAAATATATAAAGCTTATTATTAAATTAAAGATTCCTAAGATTTTTAATTATTGAATAAGAGCTTGATGGTTATTATAAGTTTTACTCTAATTTTAAATTATAACTCTTAAAACTAAAAGAGATATTAAGATTATTCTTACTGAAGGAGATATTATTTTACAAATTATAGTTTTTAAATATCTTTTAATTATTAATATAGCTTTTTATAAGAAACAATAAATTAAATATATTTTTAAGTAAAAATATATTATAAGAAGATAAAAGAGATATAAATAGTATAAAAATATATTAGAAATATAATTTGTCTAGATTTCTTGAAGTATTCTTATAATATAATAAAAGGTTTTAATATTAAGCTATTTAAACTTAAGAGTTGTATAAATTATAATAAGATAGAAAAGAAGATAGAAGTAATTATAGAATATTAAGTAATATTTATAGAGTTTATAAAGAAGAAGTCAAGTTTTAAGAGTAATATAGAAATTTAAGTTTTTTAATAAGAAAAACTATTTATAAGTATTTTAATATTAGGGTTCTAAATACTTATAAGTTTATTATTTAGTTTATAAAATATATTATAATTCTTATAAGTATTTAGATTAAGTCTTAGATCTTTTTATATTAAGTTATAGTTCTTTAGAAGGTTTGAAATAATAATTTAATAGTTATTTAAATCATAAGCTAGACTTATTCTTTTATTTTAAATTAAAAGATTATTCTAATAACAATTAGATTAATAAGAAACGTATTTAGTTCTATAGATATTTAGACTAATAATAGAAAGGTAGTAGAAAGATCTTTTCTTCTAATAAAGAATTAAGGTTAAAGTTGAATCTAAAAGGGGAGAAGTATTTCTAATTAATATAATACTAATAAGTATTATAAGTAAGACTTAGATAATAATTAGAGATATAAGTTAAATAGAAGTACTAGTTATAAGATTTATTAGATAAAATACCTTTTTTAAAACTATCTTTATATTAATAAAGAGATCTAATAGTATAACTAGAAGTTTAAATAAAGAATTTAAAATATTTTAAATAGCAGGATAAAATTTAATAAAGATTTTATAAAATATATAAGGAAAATTATAGATTTAATTTTAACTTTTTAATAATATAAATAGTTTTATAGTATAGTAAATATAGTTCTAATAGCTTTAGATAAATTTTATATTTTTATAAGTTTTATGATTTTAGATTAAAAATTAATAATATATATATTTAATAATATAAAGTAGTTTTAAATTCTTATAGGATTTTCTATAGCTAACTATCTTTAAATTAGAACTTAAAAGATTCTTATTAAAGGTTATAATACTATAGTAACTATTATTTAAAGTTCTTATAAGTTTATAAAGTTATAAATTTATAATATAATATTATATTCTAGTTTTATAAGTAATTTAGTTTTATTTAAAATGTTTTATAAGAAAGAATTATAGTAGGATTAGAGTTTAGGAAATAACTATATTAAGAGAATAAATAAAACCTATTTCTATATTTTTGCAATTATAAGTAGATAATATATATTTAAATATAACTTTCTAGAAGAAGTTGCTTTTAACATATTAATAATTATAAGGTTTCTACTTTAAAACTAACCTCTTAAGTTTTAATAATAATATAAATATACTACTTTTATATATAAACATTTTATATTTAAATCTTAAAAGCTCTAATATATAAAGCTAGAATATTTCAACTTTAAAATAATAAACTACTTATTAATATCTACTAGGGGAGTAAGATTGAAATCTTAGTTTTATATAGATTTAACTATAAACTATAATATATATATGAGAAGGAAGATATATAGAATAACATATAGAATTCTAAAAGAAATAGTATAATATATTAATTTAAGGGAAAAGATTACTATTAACCTTTGTAATTTTAATAAGAATTATAAGAACTATATATTAGTACTAATTTCTATAGATTAAATAACTAGTTTAATATAAGATTTCTATTTTTATTTAAAAAGTATAGAAGAAGTCTTAAAAGTAATTAGGAAACTTTTTAACTTATTAAAGATAATATATAAGACTATAGTTAAAAAGATTAAAATAAATATCAAGATCTAGAAGTATAGAATGATTTAAATAGAGATTTATAAGAGAAGTATTAAAACTAAACTTTTTATACTAGATATATAAATATAAAATAGAAGAATAGAAAGAGTAGTAATAGTAATTAAAAAATATATAAAGTTTATAACTATTAGAATATTTCTACTTTATAATTTATAATTTAAAGTTCTTAAGATAATTATATATATATATAACTATACCCTTTTAGCTTTATAATGTTAAAAGATATTATATAAATAGTTCTATTAATATTTCTAGGAAGATAAGAATACTTATATATTAATTCTAAACTTTTCTTATTTAAAAATATATAGATATTATATTTATATATTAACTTATAAGGTTTAATTAAAATAGGATTATTACTAAATATTCATACTAATAGTTTTATTAGGATTTCTAATCAGTTATACTTTAAGTAATTCTTTTAAAATCTCGAACTTTTTTTAAAAAGAAGTTTTTATAATTTAAAATATAATATTTAATAAGAAAGAGTTCTTTAATAGTAATTTTGAAAAGTTTATATATAAGATGTTATAAATAAACTTTAAGGAGATTTAAAAAAGAATTATAAAGTTTATAGAATAATTAAAGGATATATTTACAAAGTGAGATGCTAATAAAGAAGTAGATAAAGTTATTAAATAGTTTTTAACTAAAGTAAGTATTAAATAAGTTAGTATTTAAAACTCTAAAGAGAAACCTATTTATTTTAAAGTAAAACTTAAGTTTTAGTTTATTCTTTTTCTTTTCTTATAATTAGTAAGTTTTATAGTAGCTTTTAAAGAAATATTAAAAGAAGAATACAAAAAAGGGGAATAATTATAGATTTTATTTATAATAAGATTTATTCTATAAATAGTCTTTAAAATAGCTTATTTAATAAGATATAAAATATATAAAGATTTTAGAATTTATATAAAACTAGTTACTTCTTTAAATAGATATTTAAAGTTTAATTAGTTTAGAAATCGTATAGAAATAGATAACTTAAAATTAGTAGTAATAGGACTATTAGTATATAAAATAAGTAAAAAGAAATATAAATAGTATTTTAATTATTTAATTAGTTATTTATTATTCTTAAGTAGTTTAAAAAGCTTAAAGTAATATTAAGAAGAACCTTATATATTTTTAAAGAGATCCTAAATATTATAATATAATATAAAATCTTCAAGTTTTAAAAATATATATTAGTAAGAATTACCTTTCTTCTTAATATCTTATTAATAGTTTCTAAATTAAGAAGAATATTTAAATTATATAAAGAAAGATATAAATTCTTAGAATATTTACTTATTAGTTTAAACGTTTTGAGAAGTTAAGGAAGTATATTGAAGAAGCTATTAGATTTTATAATTATAAATTAAAATTAATAAGTATATTATAAAACGTTAAATAGTTTTTAAGTACTACTAGGTTTATATTTATAAATTTGATAAGTATAAATAGTTATTAAAAATAAAGGTTTATTTAATTATAAAAAGAAACTAGTAATTTAAAGATAAATATAGTATTTATATAGTAATATTTATAAGAATATTATTTAGAATACTTATAGTAACTACTATATATTTTAACCTTAAGTTCTTATAGTATAATATAGTAAATACTTTTATCTATATTAAGATTAATAGAGAAATCTATATATAAATACTTCTAAAATATAAAATATTAAATAGAGTTTTAAAGCTTTTGAAAACGCTATATAGCTTTTACTAATCCTTTCTATTATAATAGTAATATTTTGAAAAGACTTTTAAAGATCTATAGTTTTCTCATATTTCTAGAGAGAACTACTATTAGTATAAAGATTAAGTTTTTTTCTTTTTTTATATTAATAATTATATTTTAGCTTTTTTAAAAGTATATAAAAGTTTTATAAGAAAAATTATATAAGACTTCTAGTTATAATATTATTTTATAAAAAAAGAAAACTTATTAAAATCTTTAGTATTAAGGTTTTATATAATTAAGAAGTTTAAAAGCTATAGTCTTTATAAGCTATATATATAGAAAAGATTTATAAACTCCTATTAGAAAGATATTAATTTAAAGTAAGAAATAAATCTCTTATAGTATATTGAGAATTCTTTTTATATAAAAGAGAAGTTCTATATTATAAGATGAACTTCTATTAGAAGAAACTAAGTATAATACTATATATAGTAATTATAATAAAGTTTAATATAATATTTATAACTAACTAATTAGTCTATTTGAATCAAAGTTCTAGCTTTTAATATTAGAAAGTAGTAAACTAAATATTTAACTATATTTATAAAACTTAAAATTAATACTTGAAATATAATATAATACTTAAGAATTTAGAAGATATCTTAATAGTTTCTTGAGATATAGGTTTTAGAGATAATATATAAAATTAAAAGAATTCTTAAGGTTCTATAATAAACCTATTTAGAGAGAATATTATTTGAAATATTATAAAATAACTTATAATTATAATATTAATTATAGAAACTAAGTTATTTCTTTTTTTTCAATAGTAAAAAGAATACTATTTATAAGTTACTTATTAGTCTTATTATAATTCTAATTATTAATAGAAAGCTTAAAAAAGATAAGGTTTCTTAGTAATAAGACCTAATTAGGAATGATTCAAATTTAATATAATAACTTCTAAATAGTAAGTTTTATTTTTAAAGGATTTATGAGATTTTAAATATATTTAAAATATATAAATATTTATAATTACTAGTTCTACTAAGAGATTTCTAAAATAAAACTATTTGTTATTTATATTCCTTTAGTATAATTGGTAGTAGATAGTTTAATTAAAGCTTTCTTAATATAACTATTTAAAAAGTTTTAAAAATAATTAGATTTAAATTATAAGTAAGATTCTTTTAAAAGAGATTATGTAAGTAATTTTAAAAAGGATAAAGAAGTATAATTTTAGTTTTTCTAAATAGAATTAATATTAGATATAGATAAATAATAAATAATATAGAATTATTTGAAAGTCTAAAAGTATAGGAAAGTAAAGTATTTTTTAATTTGAAGTTAAAACTTATAAGTAAAGGAGTATTTAAAAGTATAAAGTTCATAAATTAAGTTTAACTTTCTAGAGTTAAGGTTTGAAATAATAAATTAAATTATTATATTATTATTTTAAAAGATTATTATAATAAGTAATTTTTTTATAAGTATTAAGAAGTAACTTAAAGAGGGTATTAGAAGTATAGCTATTTAATTAAAATGAGAAATAAAAGTTAAGAAAGTAATACAAACTAGTAATTAAACTTTTACTTAGAAGGAGAAAGCTAATACTATTAGTATTATTTATAAAGAAGTTATTTAAAAAAAACTATAGTAGTAATAAGAACTATAAGAACTATAAGAATTATAGATAAAATATAAAGAATAACTATCAGAATTAAATAACTCTTATTATAATTAGTATAAATAATAGTAATAGTATTATAGAACTCTTAGTATTTAGTAGATACTATTTAGAAATATAAGAATTAGGAAAGCTAATTAGAATTTATATAAGAAATACTTATTATAAGTTTAATACTTTTATTATTTTAAATAATAAGGGATTTAATATAGAAATAAATAGTCTTTTGTATATTAAGATTATAAGTACTACTAGTAAAATAGTATTTATAATAGTAATAGGGATTTTAATAATAAATTTTAAAAGTATTATAATTCTTAATAAGAAAAGATATATAATTAAAATAGACATTAAAGGATTTTTTCTTATTATTTTTATTTATATATTTATATTTATAACTCGATAAAGTTAGAGTTATTTTAATAGCTTTAGATATAAGAGATTTAATTATTTTAATTATAAGAGAGCTTTTAGTAATAGTAGGTTTTTGTTTTTTTTAGAAGTAAGAATAAATAATTTAAAAATAGGTATAATATATTTTATAAGTTTTTAAAAATAATAGGATATTTCTTTTTTAAGGTTTTTACTATTAATTATACTTTTATTATTTTTATTAGTAGCCTTATTACTAATTATGATATTAATAGTAGATAAAATAGTACTTTTAATTACTTTTTATATAAGTTTAAAATTATTAAGGGATATATTAAGAGTAGTAAGAGCTTCTTTAAGAGTATTTTTATAAATAGGAGAAGATATCTTAAGATTTCTATATAAATTAGTAATATAATGATAAAAGGATTTTATTTTGAAAATTAATATATTATTTGATAAAGGTTTATAGTTGAAGAAAAAGAAGAAGTAAAATATATAGCTATTTAATAAAGCTGATGATTTATATTAAAGCTTAAGAGTTTTTAATTAATCAAATAGTAAGTATTAAAAATAAGATTAATACTATCTAACTAATTATAATATTCTTTTATATAACTACTAATTATTATTTAAAGAATTAAAAACAAAAATTTGAAAGTTATATAATCTTTCTGATAGATTTATAGATAAAAGAATCTATTTTCAAATCTATTTATAAAGTTTATATAAATAGGGAGAAGTTCTAAAGATTTGTTTTTAAAAAAGAATATTAAATTGAGAGAGATATATTATATATATATATATATCTTGTAGGATTATATTAATAGGTTCTTATTAGGTATTTAGTACTTCTATAGTCTCTTAAGAAATTTTAGATTAAATAATAATAATATGATTAATTCGATAGCTCTTACTATAAAATAGTAAAAGCTAGCTAGATGTTAAATTACTATATTAAGTGGGACTTTAGATTAATAATAAATTTAATATCTTTAAGAATTAAGACTAATTTTACTATAATTTCATTATATACTCCTTATTTACTTATAAGCTTTTTAGAGATATCTATACTTCTGATAATCTTATTTCTTTTTCTATCTATTTCTATATAAGTTTTAAAATCCTTTCTTACTTTCTTAATATATAGTATATAAATAGTCTTATTATTATTAATAATCTTTTGAATAAATACTTCTACTTTAATAATCGATATCTATTTATAATATTAAATATGTATCTAAATATCTATTATAATACTTTCCTAACCTATAGAATACTATTTTGATAAGAAGTCTATATATCCTTCTAATTAATAAGTATTAGTAAATAACTAGTATAATTGCTATAAATAATTATTTAAATCTATAAGGAAGAATATTAACTAATATAACTTTTTAAGTCTAATATTAAACCAATAAATCCTTCTAAAATGAGTATAATTACCTTGATTAAAACTAATCCTAATAATATAACTATCTACTTACTAATAAAATCTATTTATAAATATAAATCTACATCTCTTATTACTTCTATCCTCTCAGTCCTTTAGAGAATAATTACTAAACTCTTAACTATCCTCTCTATAAAGACTAATTCTTTAAATAATATAAGAATTATTAATTCTATTTCTATACCTATTTATTTCTCTAGATCTCCTTAATATTAAAACTAATATTAACAACTTAAACTAAAATATAACATTCTATAATATTCTACTCTTAAGTACCTATTAATATGATATTAATATTTATCTTACTCCTATAGTTCATAATTCTATACTCTGTCCTACTATATAAGAAATATATCCCTATAATCTATAATATAACTAATATATATATAATTGTCTATCTTAAGATAAATATAATATTAATTAATCTACTAATATCTTATTACTAACTACTTAATATTCATAGAACTAATAGCTTTATTTATTTTACTATTTATAAAAGTAGGAGTAATTAGAAAAGCTATAATTCTTTATATAAATACTTATATTCTTTATTTTATATTTATTTACTAATATAATATTCATAGAATTCCTATATTCTTTTAGCTTTTATTATAATATATCTAACCTTTAGAATTAGAATTTTAAATCTTTTTATTTCTCTTTTTAAATCTGGGTATAATTAGTAGAAGTAAACAAAGGCTTCTTTCTGATTCTATTTGAAACTAAATATACTTAAATCTTCATATAATACTAACTACTTAGTATAATACTATATATGTAATTACTACTCCTCTTATTATACTTCTTTAAACTTCTACTTATATACCTTCTCCTATATTTCTAAATTAATATATTATTAATGAATAAATATAATAAAGTTAATTTAGATAGGGTTATTTTCTAGACTAACTCTATCGTTTCTCTATTCTGTTTAGAATTAAAATATTAGTTTTAGAAATACTTATTAGATCTATTAGTTAACTATACTACCTAATTAGATTTAATAACTATCTTTAATATGTATAATCTAATTGTTAACTTATTTAACTATAAATCCTTCCCCTATTATTCTATAGTTATATAAAAGTAGTCTTTCCTAATCCTTAAGTAGCCTGAGTATTACTAATTATTGAGCTAATTATTAGATAAAAGCTATAATTTACTTCTTATAAGCCTTCTGTTATTTCTTCATCTACTCTTAATATATTACTATTTAAAATTATATAGTTTTAAGTATTTTCCCTATAATACCTACTAGGTCTAATATTAATAGAAATAGTAATAGGAATAATAATTAGAATTATTCTCTAAATCTAAATATTAATTATTAAAAGAATAGTAATTATTTAAACTTAAGGATTATAATAGAAATTAATATCCCCTATCTTCTTATATTGAGAAGTAAGTATTCCCCCCCTTAGAATATATCTTATACAAAATCTTCTAATAAGTTTCCTATTTCAACTTTTCTAATATACTATTAGTAAGAATTTATATTAATATTAAACCTTAAGTCGTCTTAAGTAGTATATAAGAAGTATATTTCTTTAGAAGTATCTTCCCTAAAGATTATTATCTTATTATTATTACTACTTAGTCTACTTAACTCCTAGTAATAGTATAGTATAATATTCATAGTCTTACTATATATTTCTACTAAATTGAGTATTAATTATTAAAATTTATTAAGGTTTATATTAAGTCTATACCTATAGGGTGGCTATTCTCTATAAAAGTAGTTATTACCTTATATTCCTCTTTATGCTAGTCGTTTAAAAGATTAAGTAAAAACAATAGAATTATAGAAATATAGCTAAAAACCTTAATTAGGAAGGACTTAGATATATAGGTAGGGTTTATATTACTATATAGACTAATATTTCAAAGGTTTAAATTATAATCCTTTAACTAAAGATTCTTTCAAGTGCCTTAGTAGTTATGGCTAGCTAGTTGCTATATATACTATATAGCCTTATTGATATATCCTTACAAATTACTAGAAGATTGAAGAATTAGAATTTTAAATTATAACTAATTAATAGTAGATCTAAAAATTAGAATCTTAACTTTAGTATTCTAATAATTAGTTTTAATAGTTTCCTTCTATCTTTTAAATAGATATCTATATTAACCTTTTTTTAAAAACATCTAATTAACTCTCTATACTTCTTTTAGTAACTGTTTATATATTTATTACTAATCCTATCTATTTATTTAGAATTCTAAATTTAGATAGTTTATTTTAAATTAAATTCAAGTTTAAATAAAGAACTTTATTCCTTATAAGTAACTCAAAGAGTTCTGCTACTTTCTAACTTTCTATATAACTACTACTAAAATACTTTATTAAATAGTTAGACTTTAGAAATATAAATCACTTACATATATTATTTAAATAGTTAGGAATAGCTTTAAGAAACCTATTTGTTTATTTCAATTAGCCCTAGAAGTATTAGTTATAGATTTATGAAATTAAAAGGTATTTCAAACTATTTAAACCTTACTTAAATCAAGTCTTTTATTAGTCTATCTATTAAAACTATATCTATAAATATATAACCTACTTTAAAAACCCCTTTTCAGCATTCTTAATATAACTATATCTATTAAACATCTATATATATGAATTTTAATAAACAAATACGTATCATTGAAAATAATTAATCTAATAATGTAATATTGATTATAATAGATTGTCTTAATATTCCTAAAGTTAAACTTTACATCTTAAAGTAATCTCTTTAGTACTATAACTTCTTTTACAGTTTATTCAAAACTAAGAAGTTCTATTTTAATTATCAATATTACAATAATATTTTATTAAATAACTTTCTATTAAATAAGTCTTCTAAATAGAGAGAGAATATAATTATAATTTACTCTTTAGAATTCTTTATAACTTATAAAGAAAGTATTTCTAATAATCAAAAGTATTTAAAATATTTTATTTAGATTTCTTAAACTTCTAACTTATTATACTATGAATCTTATCTTATAGAAATAATAAATTATATAGCTTATAGAATCTTAATATACTTAAGAACTACTTATACAATATCTGGAAAATAGAAGATATATAAATAGAATATCTAGTTATATTATAGATAATATATAAAAAGTTAAACTTATATTTATCTAATACATATGAATATTTTAAAATATAATTAAATACTATTTATAATCAAGGATACTACTAGAAGTAGTGTTATAAAAGTTAATTTATATTTAGACTTAAAATACTTTATTATTTTAATAATATATATATTATAAATTGAGTAAACCTTCTAGCATATTCGATTTCTTATTATTCAAACTCCTGAGAAGTATTTAATAAGACTTTATTCCTTAAGTTTATAAATATAATTTATACTTATAGTAATCTTAAGAACATTCTTTTCAACTATTTTATAATATAAAAAAGAAGTCTATCTATATAGAAGAAGATATAAATATTCAAACTTCTATTTTTAAATAGATAAAGCTCTTCTAAATATCATAAGAAACTTAATAATTTCACTATAATATAGAAGGTTGTATATTAAAAAAAGTACATTTTAAAGTTTATAAAAGATTAATTTAGATTTAATATATTTTCTTATAATTTTAAATCTATCTAATAATTTAATTATTATTAGAGGTTCATTAAGACTTCTTACAATACTTAGAAATATATTATTAAAATTGAAATATAAGACTTTAAAGTTAATTTATACTACAATTACTACAATTATCTAAAATAATAAAGGAGTTAGTATTACTATATATATAACTTATAGTAAGTTAACTAGTTATATATCTCTATATATATAAGTCTTCATGTTATATTATTCTAAATAGCTATTTATATCTATTTTATAAATAAAAACTTATTTAAAAAGAAAAGGTTTACTTTTAGTAATCTAATAATCTATTTCTTACTAAATAACCTTTTCTTTTAGTTTTATAATCTTACCTTTCATTATTCTTTCAAAAGACTTCTATACTAGTTCTGATAGGTTGATAATATCTTTCCAAATTTTCAGTAATATAATTAGTTAATTAATATATATTTAAATCTTAGTAAAAGATCTTTCTTCTTTAATGTTGTATTTTAAATAATACGGAATATTATTAAAAAGTTATAACTACCTTTATTAAGCTTCTATTACTAATTAGGCAAGTAAGTATTAGTAAAACTATCCTATTTATACTCTATTAAATATAAAATACTACTATCATATTCTTTTAAAACTATTATATAGTTATTAATCTTAATTTCTAGTTAAAGTTACTGTTACTATTAAGTTTTATATTATTAACCTATTTCCTAAGTAGGTAAACTTATTATTCTACTTAATTAAAATCTAAAGCTATATTGCAATCTTTTTCAAATTAGTTGAATAGGAAGAAGGAAATATTCATTTCCATACTTATTTAAAATAAATATCTTCTTTTAATTAGTTAGATTTCTATTTCTAAATATACTATTTAATTTACTAATTCTTAATATACTTTATAAATTCTGACTATTATTAAGAATTAATTCTTTTAATTCAGATTAATTAGAGGTTTAAATTCGTCCTAATAGTTTAAATATTAGTTGAAATATAATAAAATGTTTCTTGTTAGTTTTTAAGACTAACTCTAAACTTAGTTTAATATCTTAAGTTATTTCTAATATTATTAGGATAGTTAGTAGAAGAGAAATTCCTTTATTAAATATTTCTATTACTTTAAAGTTCCTAAATACTTTAAGAATAAGATCTTCTTTCTTGTTATAATTAATTCAATTAGTAGTTGAAATATTTCTTCATAAGTACTCTATATAAATCTTATTTGAAGTAAACTTCTATTTTATTAAATTTAATATTTTAAATAATAATAATTATTTAAAAGCTAAGAATCTAAATCCTATGGAAATTATAGGTATTTAGAATATAACTTATTAAATATCTAATATATCTCTTAAATTTAACTTTAATTAACCTTTTTATAATATTCACTTTATAATATTTCTTAAGTAGATATACTTAATATCTATAGGTATAAATCTATTCCTAATAGGATTATAAGTCTTGATAAAAAATTAGAATATACTCTAATACTTATTAATAGAAATACTATTCAGATTTAGCTTTTTGAACTTTATATGATGATTTCCAGCTATTTGAAATATTTAGAATATATTATATAATATATTTACTATTTAAGTTAATTCAATTTAGAACTTAAATAGTAGTCCTATAGCTTCTTATATTTCTATTCTTGAGGTAATTAGCTTTTTTCTAGTATATTTATTTATTTTAACTAGCTCTTTAGTATAAGAAGGAGACAACTTAAAATTAATTTCCTACTTCATTACTTAAATTTAATAACTAGTTTCTCTATTAATTACTATTATAACGTTTTCAATATCTTATGAAATCTTATATATTAAACAGTTTCTCTATTATTTTACCTAACTTTAGGATATGTTTAATATTTAAAAGACTAAACTATAAATTTTATTGAATACTATAAATATAAAGAGAAGATTGGAAAATTCATCTTTGATGATAAATACCTAAGAATTATTTATAAAAGCTTTAAAAAAGTCAAATAGATCTTAAATAATATAGTAAAATAGGTAGCCTAAATATTATTCTAAAGTTCATCTCGAAATGATTTATTAAGAATAGATTTTTATATAATAAGAATAATCTAGTTATTTTAATCTCATAACTTTTATTCCCTAAGTATTAAAGATTAAATACCCAAGAGTATTTTAATTAAAATATTTTATTTAAAGGTATTATATATAAATGTTATTAGACCATCCTTCTCAATAAGCTATCTTTAGGTAAAATTAAGAAAATAGTATCTTAAGAGATTTTATCATAATATTTCAACTACTTAACTAAATTATAAGATAACTAAAATCTCACTTATATTTAAGGAATGTAAGATTATACTTTCTAAATAATTATTTTATGATAATAAATTAATTCATTAGGCTAAGTCTTAAAGCATAATGAAAGCTTATATATTTAATTTTAGTCTTATTAAGAAGTAGAACTTCTAGGATAATATTAATATAAGTATCTTTAATATAAACTATATTATTTAATATTAAGTCTAACTTATTGTTCTTATTTAGACTATTAAAAATATTCCCAATTACCTATTTGCTTTATCTAATTATAAGGAAGTTAGTTGAATTATGTTAAGTAATATCTATCCTTTTTCTCAATTTGGAAGATCTCTTTTTAAAGAAATCTATTAGATTAGCGATATAGATTACTCTATACTCTTAAATACTATGCTCATTCAAAATAAATAAAATCTATAAAACATTCAAAAAGTCTTAAGGGGGATTTTAATTAAATTCATAAGTAGTAAGGGATCAATACTCATATATATTAAATTAGAAACATAGTAGTTATTATTATTAGACTTATTATTTAAAAGAGTTATTTTAAGTTTAAAAATATAAACAAATCCTTCGTTAGTTTTATTAGTATATCCTTTAGAGTTTAACTATTTCTTTATTATAAATTTCCAGTAAGGATCATAGAATTCTAAATTATTCACCGTATTTATAATATTACTTTAAATAGTAACTATTATCTAAATATATAGGAATCTTATATATAAGCTTATGATAATATATTTAATATATTTAAAATATTTATAGTCCTCTAAGAAGTATAAGTAGCTTTTAAAATTATATACATACTTTAGGTTTAATTAAAATACTTTATCTAATCTTCCTAGAAGAAAGATTAATACAACTAGTATTTTACTATAGCCTTTTATTAAAGCTTTATTAATATAAAATAAAATAGAAATAACTTCTATATATTTAACTAAACTATTAATATTAAGTTTATAATTTCTCGCTTAACAATATTCTAATACTAAATTATAATTCAATTAAATAAAGTATATTGGCTAAATATTTAAGACTAGTTTTAAATTGTAAGAATTCCCTAGATTTTAAGAATCTAATATATAACTACTTAAAAGTAGATTGTATACTACTTTATATCTCATATTAAACTAAAGATATTTAAATTAACCTTCTCTAGGATTACTTTATATTTCTTTTTAACTTATTACTTTATAATTAAATTGTTCTAAATATACTATTATTTTGGAACTTTTAGAAAGATTAAAAAGAAACATTATTATTATTAGGTAATTCTATTTAGATAGAGATTAAAATATTATTATTAATAATAATATTAATCAATATTTAAATTATATTTCAGTATTTCTTTATCTCTTTATAAATGGATTCTCAGATTATTTAAAGTTTGAGATTTACTGTATAATAATGAAAAGTACTTTTAGTTAAGGAAATAAAACGTTTTATATTTTTAGACATCTATTAAGTAATACTTTCTCAGATAAACTATTTATTAAAATCAAATAGATTAATTAGTTTTAATATATTGAAATATAATTTAATATCTAGATTAGAATACGTATATAGAATTATAATATAATATATGAATAGCTAAAATTAGAGCTATTAGATAGTTTTATTATTATATTAAAACTACTAATAGCTAAGTATACTATTTTAAGTAGTTTCTTCAAGGACTAATATAATAGATTAAAAAAAAGTTCTTTTGTATTTATTATTAAAAGATAACTTAGAAAGTAATTAAATATTCTTAACCCTATAATTATAATAAATAAATGATATAGTATATAGTTTAAATAGAAGTTATTACAAAGTATGATTTATTCAAATTAGAATAGAGTACTTAAATATATATAAATAGAGCGGTTAGGCTTTATATAATCTATTATAGCTACCTAGTAGGCTTTATACCATATTTATTCTTATATATAGTACATTTAGAGTATTATTAAAAACTAGCTAATATGCCCTAATATTATAAGTATTATTATAGTAAATTTAATACTTTAAAGTTACTACTAAGATTGTTATATAGCTTATACTGATTTCTAATTTAGAATTAAGTCTAAACTTAATATTATACTATTAGGTTCTTTTTACTAGATTTCCTTATAGAGGTTTTATACTAAGCATTATATAAAACTACCTATTAGGTAGGGGGGTAAATATATGATATATTATTAAATATACTTAAATAGATATAGATATTATTAAGATATATTATGTAAGGAATACTTAAGTATTTATATAGTATAAAGCTAATTGTAAATTAAAGTACTGTGGGTATATTAATAACTCTGAAAAGTATTATAAAGTATTTATAAAGTTATTTTCTTATCTAAATAATAGTTACCTATTTTCTATTTCCTTTAAATTAGAAAAGACTATAAGTTCCTTTAAGGTTAAGAGCTAGAAATCGATTAGTTCTTCAAGGTTAGCTTTATAGCTTCAATATAAGTAGTGATAGGTATTAGTTTTTAATTATTACATTATTAAGTTATTATTAGTCAACATTAAGTTATAGTTTACTGTTTTCTTTAGTATAAATACGATTGGGTCTTTTACTAGTAATGTGAAATATCTAATATAATCTTTCTTAAAACATTTATTGATATATTGATTGGGTATTGCTATTTCTATTTAAACAAGTCTCTAGATATTATTAAATCTAGGCTTTCTCTTCCTTTATAAAGGATCTTATAACTATTACTTATGTATTCTAATAGTCTAGTTTCGCGTTATTTCAGAAAATGTGTTTGATAAATCTAGTATTTATCAGGGATAGTTTAAAGTTAATTTGTTTTATTATCAACTCTTATGGTTTCTATAACATTTAGCATCTAGGTTGCTAGTTCTTTAAGTTTGAAATAAATAATAGATCTTTATATTTTCAGAATAATATTCAATTTATAGAAAATCTTATTATCTATAGAATCTTTAAAAACTAAATCTTTATATTAAACTTAGCTAATTTCTTTCTTTTATCTACAAATTATTGTTTTTTAATTCCATAATTGTTAAGATAATATTCTAATTACTTATTTCTATTATCTTAAAGATATAGCTTTCGCTTTAGCTATAGTGATTTAAAGAGAAATATACAATTTCTAGATTAATATTATTTCTACTATCATTCACACTTTTTCTTTTAATAATTTATAGCTAATATAATTTAGCTTTTATTATCTATATGATATGTTATATATACATTATTAATAGTAATATAAAGTTTCTATAAGTTTTATAAATAGTTCAAAATTATATTTTATATCTATACTATAGTATTAAAATAAAAGCCTTTATTATTTCATTCTATTATTATTAGATATAAGGATTATATTTAAAGTACTTTGTTTTATTTCTGTTTATTAAGTAAATCTAGTTGTTCAATTCTTTATAGTATTTCTATTCTAATATCATTCCATTTTTATAATAATAGAATATCATCTTTCTTTCTTACTATATTTTACCAAGTATTAATTCTCTACACTTTAGTATTAGTAGTACTAGTTTATATTTAGTATTCTTTCCTTACTTTAACTACTGATTATATTAATAGTATTATTTTCTTACTTTATTAATATAGTAGATTATATAGTTATTTGACTTATAGTTTATTTCGTACTAATAATATCATTTATATATATTATAAATACTTCATAGCCTGAATATTATAATTTCTATTTACTTTTAATATACTAAAGTTAATCTTTCTCAAAATAGATCTCACTTAAGTATCAATATAAAAAAGCTTCCTACTTTCAATAGAACTCAACCCTTTTATTATTAATACTATTTCTACTAATATTCATACTATTTTCGAATATTACTCTATATTACCTATTCTACTAATATAAATATCTTACTTTATACTAATCTCTTATTACTAATTTAATAGTATTAGCTATTACTTTATATTCCTAATTCCTATTTTTCCTCTATATAATACTATTATTATTAAATTAATTATATTATTATTCTTTGATTTAAAATTACTTAGGAAACTATAGAAGTACTAGATACCTAGTAGGAGCATATTAATATAATCCCACGAGGTATATATATATAATATATCTCTCTTAATATAATATACTTCTTTAAAAAGAAATCTGTATAATTTCTCCCTATTTATATAAGTTTTATAAATAGATTTAAAAATAGATTCTTTTATCTATAAATCTTTTAGAAACATTATATAACTTCTAAACCTTTTTCTTTAACTTTTTATATAATAATTAGTAGTTATATAAAGGAGTATTATAATTAATTATACAATATTAATCTTATTCTTAATATTTATTATTTTATTAGCTAAAAGTTCTGAAGTTTTAAGATAAGTTATTAATTTTATAAAATAATTATATACTTTATTTTTTCTTTTTCTTTAATTATAAATCTTTATTAAATAATATATTGATTTCTAAGATAAAATCCTTTTACTGTTATATTACTAATTTATATAGAAATCTTAAGATATCTTCTCTTATTTAAAAAGGTTCTCTTAAATAAACTCTTATTATTTCTAATATATTTCTTAATAATTCTAAATTTATATAAGAAATAATTAAAAGTACTATTCTATTTACTATTAATATAGTAATTAGTAGTAAGGTTATTAATAGGGATAATAAGAATATAGTTCATAATAAGAACTTTAAAGAAGAAATGTTTTATTATTCTAAGAGAACTATAAAATATATTATACTTACTCTTAAGTTATTTATTCTTACTTTTAAAAAGTAGAAGAAACTTATTATTACTAAAGGCTTTCCTATAGTTAAAATAATTAAGTCTTTTATATTTAAAACTATTAAAATAATTTTAATTTTATCTAATTATACGTATAAATATATAAGTAAGAAGAATAAAGAAAAGCTTTATAATTCTTATTTTAATTATTTATCTTCTTTTATTAAGAATTATATACTTTTAAGATTTGTTACTAAAGTTCTTATGATTACTATAAATACTACTTTATTAGTAGTATTTATAATTCTAATATAGAGAAGACTATTTATTTTTATATTAAGTTCCTTATTATTTAAGATGATAAAGGTTTTGAATTTATAATAAGTATCTCTTATATAGATTCTTATTAGTGTTTCCTAATTCTTTTATTTCTAAATAATATCTATTAAGTATTAGAAGCTTTATAATACTATTACTACTATTAATACTAATTATAATAAGAATTACTTAACTTTTATACTTACTCCTTATGTTTTATTTATAATTCCTATAATTCTTATAGTTCTTATTATTATTATAGCTTCTTTAAATAACTTTTTTATAAATAGTATTGATAGTATTAACTCTCTCTTTTTAAATAAAAGTCTTTTTACTAATTTATATTATTTCTTTAATTTTTATTTCTTATTCTACTCAAGTAGTTATACTCCTAATAGCTTCTTTAAATTACTTCTTAATATTTATAAATTAGTTACTTATTATAATAGTTTTTTAAAAGAATAATATAATAGTTTAAGTTATTATTTTAAGTTTTAGCCCTAGAGTATTAGACTTAATTTATAAGCTTTATATTTTTAAATACCTTTTTATATATGAGTTTTAGTTTTAAATTAAAGAATATTTTATTCTCTTATATTCTTAGACTTTATAGTAACTTCATATAATTTATTATTTATCTATATCTTATACTAATTCTACTTAGGAAAGCTTAAATTATACTTTTATATCTTTTTCAAAATTATTTATATAATTTCTTTTAAAGAAGTCTTACTTATAAGTTAAATCTAATTATATTTAAAACTTTTTAAATAGTTATATTAATAAAGCTTTAATTAGACTATCTACTATTAATTATATTAAAGAAGTATAAATAACTAATAATCTTTTTTTAGAAATTTCTTAATAGAACTAATACTTATAAATATCTATATACTTTAAATATATTTCAAATCTTATAAGTTTTTTAAAAATAAGACTTATTATTTAGAAGTTATTATATTAGATTTACATTATTATTAATTAGCTTTTATTAATAGGAAACTTTATCTTTTTTAAACTCCTTATTATTAGTTAGAATTATAATAAAACTAATAAGTAACTTATAAATAATACTTCTTTTACTATTAAAAAAAAGAAAATAACTTAGCTTTTATAATTAATATTATAACTATAGATTACTTTATAATTTTCTAAATAATACTCTTTTTAAATAGCTTTATTATAAAATCTTAAGAATTCTTTTGATTTTATATATTATCTCTAAAATGTATATCTAAAGAAACTACTAAAGCATCTTCTAAACTTTTAATTATTATACTATATTTAAAATATAAATATTAAGTTTTATAGATATGATTAAATATCTAATTTACTACTTTTTAATACTAAGAGCTAAGGTTTTAATTAAAATAGGCTAATTAATTAGCTATAAATATTATATTAAGTCTTATTGTAACTACTTTATATAGTATTATATTTATTTTCTTTTAATAGAAGTTTATCTTATAATATAAAGTTTTTCTTTTATATAAGAAGAATTCTAAATATATTATAAGAGATTTATTTCTTATTTTAAATTAATATTTTTCTAATAAGAATTTAGAAGTCCTTTCTATATATATAGCTGATAAGAATTATAACTTTTAAACTTCTTAATTATATAAAACCTTAATATTAAAGAATTACTATAAGTCTTCTTTTTTCTTAAAGTAATATTATAATTAGAAGTCTTATATAATCTCTCTTATAAAACTTTTATATACTTTTAAAAAAGTTAAAATATAATTATTTATATAGAAGAAGAAAAAGACTTAGTGTTTATATTAATAATAGTTTTCTCTAGAGATATGAAAGAATTATAAACTTTTAAGGTTTTTCTTAAGATATTACTATTATAATATAAAAGATTACTAAAAGCTATAAACTACTTTTAAAAGCTTTAGAATTCTACTTAATATGTTATATTCTAAAGGTATTTATATATAGATCCTTTTATCATTTTTAATATAAATAAAAGTATTTATAATATTATATTATAGAAACTTGAAGTTGAAATATATAGTAATTATTATAAGTATTCTAAATAATATTCTTATAAATATTACTATATAAAAATTATATTTATTTTTAAATTACTAATTTCCTCTCATAATTAAATAAGCTTTTAATTTTAGTAATAATTTATATTTATTAAGCTTATAAGTATAGACCTAGTAATATCTAAAAGCTATTTAATCTTTTATAATTAGCTTATCTATTTCAATTTATAATTATAAGATCTAGTAGTTTCTTAAGTATACTTCTTTAGCTTTTTAAAACTCTTAAGTTAATAAGTAATTATCCTAAAGGTTTATGTTTTTTGTTATATAATTTAAATGTTTTTTTTAATTTATAAGCTATTAATAAGATATTAAGAAGAGAAGTAATTCTTATTAGTATATATCTTTAAAACTTAAGGATTTTGTATTATATTATAATAACTAGGATCTTTCTAAAAATATATAAAACTCTTCTTAATCCTATTTTAAGTTTTTCAAACTACTTAAGAGTTATAAGTAACTAATTAAGTAATTAGAATACTCCTTATATCTCTTTTTACTTATTTTATATATTAATAATCTTACTACTATTTATTTTGAATTATCTATTTCTATAAAACTCTTAAGCTAACTAGGTTTTAAATATCTATTTTAAGAAGTAACTAGTTTTATATAAGTTTTAAGATTTCTAAATATTTTATATTTTACTAAGAAAGCTATTTTAAAAAATATTTATAAACTAAATCTTTTTATAAGTAAGATTTATAGCTACTCCCCTTCTTTATATTTCTTCTTAATACTTCTTTAAGAGTTATTATAGGACTTATAAATTCGAAAGAGGGGAGTAGAATAAACTTGAGTTTAAATTTTATTTTAGAATAAATAAATTTTTCTTTGAAATTTGAAATACTTATTTATTTAATACTTAATTTACTTGAAAATTGTTTAATACTTCTATCTATTTTTTTATTAGTATTTTGCCTTATAGGTATATCTTTTAATTACTTTATAAGTTTAATAATTTATTTTTAAATCTCCTTAAGGTTTATTTATAACATCTTGTATATAAACTCTTTGAAGTTATTATTAAAGAATTCCTTCTTATTAAATATTATATTTTAAATTATAAAAACCTTTTTTTAAAAAGAGTTCTTAAACCTAAAGGAATTATTTAAAAGCTATAGTTTGTAAAATAGTATTCCTTTTAATAAGAATAAATCTAATATCTTTTTTAACCTTAAGAATTATAATTTAGAATTAGAATAAAACTTATAATAACTATTAAGTTTTTATTAGATAATTAGAAATCTTAAGGATTCTTAATTTAATAATAAGTTTTATATATTTTTTATTAGATCTTCTTAAGAGAGTTTTATTATAAAATAAGAAATTTATAAAATTCTAAAAATTATAAGATTAATATAAAGATTTAATTTAATTAATTTAAAAGATTTAATCTTTTAAATTATTTAAAATAACTTTTTTAAAAATAGTAAATATTTCTTTTTAAAATTTTAAGACGTTTTAATTTAAATAATTCTTTTATAATATATATAAGACTTTTAATTATTAAATTAATTATTTTATTTTATTTTAATTTAAAATTACTTAGGAGATTATAGAAGTACTAGATATCTAGTAGGAGTATATTAATATAATCCTGCGAGGTACATATATATAGTATATTTCTCTCAATCTGACAATTGTGATATAGATATGTGAATGGAAAGCGCTCGGACCCCGAGTGTCGATGAGATGCTAGTAGTGCCGCTGTGGAAAGTACAGCATGGATATCCGAACGGAGTCCCATGAGCAGTATCCCTACTCTGTCCTCATCGACAAAGCACAATGCAGAGCCAACCCCAGACTGCTCGAGGTCTACCCCGTCTTTCTCACAAGCACATGTATACGCGCGCCAACACCCCTGACACGGCATGCATGCCGCCACTGGCTGCGTGGGAGAGTCTGGACGTTGATGTCTTGTCTTGCGGCGAGACGCACAATGCGAGCAGCGTGAGCAAGACAAGTGTTGAATGCGGGAGGTGGTTCATGACACCCCATAGCCGAGAGAGCCTCAGTCGGCAACGATAAGCACGCATCCCATGATGCGAGCCTCGCCGTTCGTCCGTTGGGATCTCGGGTGTTCGTCTTGGATCCGCGAATGCCAAAGCGGCGAATGAAAGCGACAGTCAGTCGGTGTTGCTTGTCAACTAATTAACTAGTCGCATATGGCTACTTGGTACACAGTACGGACGGCTGTGGCAATGGCCATGACTGGCTTTGGGGCAAATCTGTCCGACCGCCGATGCGAGTTTTCGATCGTGGCTCCGGAGATCGAGACGAAGAAATACGACTCATCCACCGGCGCATACTATGCAGTTTCAATCTTCAATGAAATACTGCGAAAACCTACAATGGTAATGAGCCGTCTTCACCAGACGCGTTAGACTTTTCTTATGCGCTTCGGTCAAGTCCGTACAATTACCTACTTGTACAGTAGTCGCTTTGCTCGGCGGCGCCGCCACTCGTCCCGATTAGTCTTACAGAGCGCGGTCCGGCTGTCGGCCGTAGTGGGGCCGATACCGAATGAGGAAAGGTGGCAGTGCTGCATCCACCCTCACCCTCGACTGGCAAGACTGAAGTACAGTAGACGGCCACCGCTCGAGCAATCCGAGGTCCCCTATCCCCGTCATGGAGATGGCACGGACAGCAGTTCTCATTTGACATGCTTGGCCGATTAACAACCACAATTGGCGCTGCAATGTTTTCTTGTTGTGTATCCGTAGACTGGATGGGTGAATGGTGCGCCTTGCCTCACCACCGGGCACCAGCCATCGCCCATCTTGCTGCAATCGCAACATGCCGTGCCCATGTCTCTCTTTGGCAGGATCACGATCCTGCATTGCTGTGCACATTATCCTACTTGGAGACTACATCTTACCTAACCATTGGGTCCTTAGTTCACCTGACCTAACCATTACTACTAACCTGTAAGGAATAACGCGCTCGAGAGGTAGAGTTTGCACTAGTTAAACCATAGGCGCTAGCGCTATTTTTATAAGTCTCGCACTATTTAAACTACTTAAAATAAAGCCTTATAGAGTATATTTAGCCATATTTAGTTGTATATAATATATTTTAGATTTTGTTTTGTAATGATTTCTAATAACTAAGAGTCTTATAATACTAAAAAACTATTAAGCTAAAAGTATATATAATAACGATTTAATATATTTTAAATATTAAGATATTTATTGAAAATCTCTTTTTTGAATCTTCAAAAAGTTAATTAATAGTTTTTTTAGTGTAATACTTTTTGAGAAGCAGCTAAAACTTATAATTTATAAGATTATTTTAATTTTAAAGTGACTATATATTAAAGTTTCGTTTTAAAACTTCTTTAAAAGCTATTTTTAAATTACTTTCTAAAAACTGAATGGTACTAATAAGTTTTCAAAATATCTAAATTAAGTATTCTTAAAGGTTTTACTTTTATAAGAATAGATTATAAAAAGAATTAAGAACTCTTAGTAAATACTACTAAAGAAATATAATGAAGGAATAATATAGTATATAGTCTGAATATAGGTTGTTGGAAGGTATAATCTATTCAAACTAGAATAAAGCGCTTAAATATATATAAATAAAACGGTTAGATTTTATGTAAATTAATATAGCTATTTAATAGACTTAATACTATATTTACTCTTATATACCTCTCAAGTAGTAGAATTATTAGAAATAACTTGATAACTTATAGACTTTTATAAAAGGTTTATTATTATAATTAAGAATTAGTAAATAGTTTTTTAGAATAAGTCTAAGAGTATTTGAATAAGAGAAATCATTTATTATAATAAACTTATTATAATCTATTATATATTAAACTATTTTTTGTCTTATTTTCAATAAGATTCTTTAATTAGCTTCTTCCAAAATTGTTATTTCTTCAATTTTCAAGTACTA
Source organism: Colletotrichum spinosum (assembly GCA_004366825.1). Lineage (NCBI taxonomy): Eukaryota > Fungi > Ascomycota > Sordariomycetes > Glomerellales > Glomerellaceae > Colletotrichum > Colletotrichum spinosum. The sequence continues at coordinate 32,010 of QAPG01000158.1, read as the reverse complement.
TAAATAATTTACTTATATTCTTTCTACTTATTAGTTTTTTGTTTGTCCTATATAGCAATATTTCTAATCATTACTTCTTTATACTTATTAGTAATATATATTGATTAGACAGATTCTATATATTAAATCTAATATAAATAATCATTTTCAATCATTATCAATATTCTAATTGTAATTTAGATCTTTCAAAATGAAAGTCGTTAATAATAATTTATTTAATATTACTATTAACTTCCTAGTATATTTCAATTCTAATATTTTATCAAGTAATCTTGTATTAATCTTTATATTTTATATTTCTAAACTTAAGGAGATACTCTTTAATCCTAATTTAAAAGGTACTTAGAAATCGCAATTTCAAGTTATAATTAGTATTTTCCATCTTGATTTAATTATTAATAATACTTCTATAACTTGAGATATTCTTCTTTATTCTTTTTGAAAAGCATATTTTACTTAATATATCTTTTTAGATTATAGATTATTTAAATAGATTAAGAGTTATTATTTCTCGTTTATACTTTTTAGTATTGATACTCTTATTAATCTCAGTAATTCTATTTATAATTATTTAACTTTTAAACTTAAAGTTGAATTATTAATAATATATATATATATCTCATTGAAATAAATTCAATATTTGAGTATGGAAATAGGGAGGAGGTTAATCCTACTACTAATAATATCAAGAATAGAGGAAATAAAATTGATAAATCCATTGAATATTCTAAGAAGTATATTTAAATTACATCTAAATTTATAAGAAAGTCAATTTAAATTAGAAATTAAGGTACTTCTTCTAAAATAAATAACTCTAAATATTAATTTAAGAATACTAAATATTAACTAGATAAATTAAATAAGAAGTCTATTATGTTTAAGAATATTTTAATAGAATCTATTGTTTTTAAAAAGAGTAATTTAGATGAGATTATGGAGGAATATGATATTTATCGTTTTAAGTTAAAGATACTTAAAGATATTTAACTCATTTGAATTATTTCTTATACTATTTACTATTTAGACCTTATACTTTCTTATAAAGGTTATTTTTATATTATTAGAATTAGAAGTTTAGATTTACTTTCTAATTAGTATTATCAATATAAAATTAAGTTAAGGGAGTCTTATGTTCTAACTTCTAATTAAATTTATGAAATATTCAAGAAGTATTTTAGTATTATTTAAATCTTAGATAATAATAAGATAAGTAATTTTATTGAAAGTCTTTATTCTTAATCTAACCTTTTATAATTAGAAAACAAGAAAGTTAGTAATATAAAGAAGTCTTTCTAATTAAAACTTTAATCTAAATAGTAAAAAGAATTGAGATTAACGTCTCTTAGAATTAAAAGTATTTCTAATTCTACTATTAGAATTCTAATTATTATAGAATTCATTATTATTTAACTATTTTAAGTATTACTATTTATCTAACTTTCTATTCTCAATGATATCTTTAGTTGTTTAGTAATTCTAATTAAATTTCTTACTAACTAAAACTTTATATTTTAACTAATTATTGGAAGGTTTTAGAATTAGAACTTTAAACATTCAATAATTATAAATAGATTTAAAAGTTGGAATCTTAACTTTAGAATTCTAATCCTTAGTTCTAATAATTCCTTTCTATCTTTTAAATAGAACTTAATATAAAGTCTCTTTTTGAGAAGATATAATTCAGTTTCTATATTTATTTAAGTTGATACTTATATACTAGTTATTATAACTTATTGATTTATTCAGAATCTCAAAGTTACATAATTCTTCTTAAATGCAATAAGAGTTTAATTTGAAAATGTTGTTTTTATAAGTAGTTTGAAAAGCTATATTATCTTCTTATCTTTCTACATAAATATTATTTAGATATTTTATAAAATAATTAGATTTTAGGAATCTAGATTATTTATATATATTATTTGAATAGTTAGAAAGAACTATAAGAAGTCTATTTATTTATACCTTTCTATTTTAAAAGAATTATCTATAGATTTATTATATTGAGAAGTATCTTAAATTATTTAAAGTTTATCTAAGTTAAGTATTTCATAAACATATTTATCAATATTATATCTCTAGATATATAGATAACTCTAAGACTTCTTCTTAAATATTCTTAGTATAATTATATCTATTAAATATCAATATATTAAAACTTACTAAATAGATATTTATTATTCAAAATGAATAATTTAATAGTTTTATGATCATTATAATAAACCTTCTAAATATCTCTTTAGTTAAATTCAATATTTTAAAATATTATTCCTAATATTATAATTTCTTTAAAAATATATTTAAGAACTAAGAGGTTCGACTTTAACTACTAATATTAAAATCATATTTTCTTAAGTAATATCTTCTTAGATTGATCCTTAAAATAAAGAGATAATATTATAATGATTTAATCTTTAAATATCTTTATCATTGATAAAAGATACATCTCTAGTAGTTAAGAGTATTTTAGATATCTTATTAATACTTCTTAAGCTTTTATATTATAATCTTAAGAGTCTTATATTATAGAAATGATAAGTTACATAATTTATAATATTTTAATAAATCTAAGAAGGATTTATAAGATATTTGAAAAATAGAAAGTATATAAATAAGATATGCAATTGTATTATAATTGATATATAAAAGATTAAACTTATGTCTATTTAATATATATACATCTCTTGAGGTATAACCTAACTACCTTTTATAATACAAGATATTATGAGAAGTAGTTCTATTAGAGTTAACATATATTGAAAACTAAGTTATCTAATAATTTTAATCATATATATATATTATAGATTAAATAAATCTTTTAATCATTTTGATTTCTTATTATTTAAACTCTCCGAAAATACTAAATAGGATTTTATTCTTTAAATTTATAAGTATATTTTATATTTATAATAACTTTATGAACATTCTTTTTAGTTATCGTATAATCTAAAAGAAGAACATTATTTATACAGAAGAGGATATAGATATTTAAATTCTTATCTTCAAGTAGATAGAATCCTTCTAAATATAATAAGAAGCTTAATAATTTTAGAATAGTATAAAGACTTTATATTAGAAAAGAGATATATTTGAAAGTTTATAAAGAGCTTATTGAAATTCAATATAAACCTTCATAATTTTCAATCTATCTAATAATTTCATTATTATTAGAAATCTATTAGTAATTCTTTATAATATTTAGAAACATATATTAGTAATATTAAATCAAAGACCCTAAAGTCAAATTGTCTTATAATTACTATAGTTATTTAGAATATTTAGATAGTTAATATTATTATATATATAATTTATAATAGATTAATTAGTCACATACTCTTATATATATAAGTTCTTAATTTACATTACCTGAAATAATTATTTATATTTATTACAAGAGTAAAGGTTTACTTAAGAGAAAAAAGCTTAGTCTTAGTATTTTAACAATCTATTTCTTATTAGATATCCTTTCTTTTTAATTTTATAATCTTAATATTTAGTATTTTAAGAAAAGACTTTTATAGTAACTTTAATAGGTTAGTAATATCTTCATAAGCTTTTAGTAATATAATCAGTTGATTAATATATATCTAAATCCTAATAGAAGGATTCTTTTTGTTTAATATAATATTTCAAATAATAAAGAATATTATTGAAAAGTTGAAACTATTTTCATTAAATCTTTGTTACTAATTAGATAAACAAATATTAGTGAAATTATCTTCCTTATATTCTATTAGGTATAGAGTACTATAATTATATTCTTTCAAAAGTATTATATAGTTATTTATATTAATATTCAGTTAAATCTACTATTATTATCTATTCTTATATAGTTAGCTTATTTCCTAGGTAGTTAAATCTATTATTTTACTTAGTTAAAATCTAGAGTTATATTTCAACTTTCTTTGAATAAATTAAATATAAGTCTTAAAACATTTACTTCTAAATTTATTTAAAGTAAGTATTCTCTTTTCATTTGATTTCTCATTTGTAATATATTATTTAAATTTCTAGTTTATAGTATACTTTTTAAATTCCAATTATTATTACACATTACTTCTTCTAATGAAAACTAATTAAAAGTCTGGATGAAGTCTAATAATCTAAATATTGATTTAGATATAATTAAACTTTTTTTACTAGGTTTTAAAATGAATTCTATATTTAACTTAATACTTTAAATCACTTTTAGTATTATCAAAATAGTTAGTAGAAGAAGGGCTCTTTTATTAAATATTCTTGTTATCTTAAAGTTTAAATATCTTGAGAATAAAGTCTTTTTTAATAGTTAATTTAATTAGTAGTTCTATAATTTCTTTTATCAAAACTTCATATAATTCTATTTTAAGTAAACTTTCTTTTTTATTAAATTCGAAATTTTAAATAGAAATTAGTATTTAGAAAGTAAAAATTCAGATTTTATAGAGATTATAAATATTTAGTATATAATTCATTAGGTATTTAATATACTTTCTGAATTTAATTCTAAATAAGCTTTTTATAATTCTTTATTTATAGTATTTCTTAAGTAGGTATATTCAATATCTATCGGTATAGTAGTTGTATTAAAAGTCCTTAATCTATATAAAGTCATATGCTTCTTAAGACCTTTTAAAAGAAGCTATACCTAGTAGTCAGCTCTTACTTTATAACCCCTATATATACTACTAATACTAAAGAACTATTTAAATAGAAGAAACCTTAAGTAGTAAATATAGTTAGTTAATATAATTAGTAATGATTAAGAATAGTATAAGCTTATTTTATAGTTATTCTATTAAGGATTATGATAAGATTATAATACTAATACTTACTAGCTAGTAGTATCTATCACTAGCTGTTAACAGTTACTAGTTATGAGTAGCTACTAATGAGAACTAATAGCTAGTATTATATACTATACTTAGTTTGAATAACTAGAAAGTATATAGCTATTAGTTATAGTTGCTTACGATAGGACTCAAACCTACTAATCTTACTATAGAATAGTAAAAACTAGCTAGATATTAAACTACTATATTAGGTAGGATAATATCTATAGGTATAAACCTATTTCTAGTAAAGTTTTAAGTCTTAATAAAGGTTCAAAGTATATCTTAATCTTTATTAATAAGGATAATATTTAAATTAGATTCTTTCTATTTTGTATAGTAATTTCTAATTATTCTAAATATTTAGAAATATATTATATAATGGAGTTATTATTTGAAATAATTGTAATTAGAATTTGAATAGTAGTTTTATAGTCTTTCATATTCTTATTCTTTGAATAATTAATTTACTCTAATATATATATTTATTCTAATTAGCCTTCTAATATAAGAGGGAAATAATTTAAAATTAATCTTTTATTTTATTATTCATATTTAATAATTAGTTTCTCTATTAATTATTATTATAGTGTCTTTGATATTGTATTAAACTATATATATTTGGAGATCTGTCTATGATTTTATCTAACTTTTGAATATATTTTGAATATTTGAAAAACTGAATTATAGATATTTGTAAATAATATAAATATAAAGAAAAGGTTGAAAAGCTTATCTTTAATAATAGGTATTTAAGAGTGATTATTAGAATAGATAGATAGGTAGGTAAATCAATAGTTAAGTTATTACTATAGATAACTATAGAATCAGGAGAGATATAATATAATATGAGTAGTTTTCTCAACATAAAGACTTATTTAAAGTATTTATAATAATGATAGTAAAATAGAAGAAGAAATAGTGATTCAATTAATAGTATAATTAACTATTTCTAACTATTATATATAGAGATATTAAGGTTCTTATATAGAAGGTCTATTTCAGAATTCTAGTTATACTACTAGAATTCTAACTATAGCGATAATATATAGGCTACTACAGCTATAATATATAAAGCATTATAACTATAGTATATATATCTTAGTATAATATATAAACCATTATAAGTATAATATATAATATATTATAACTAAAGTATATAAGCTAAAGTATAATATGTATTATAGTATAATTATAATATATAAATTACTATAGCTCTAATATATAAAGTATTGTAACTATAATACATATAACTTGAACTACTTCTAATATCTCATAAAAGAATAAACTTCTATACTTTTACTTTATTTCCTAAGAACTACTAGGAGTAAAAAGATAAAATAAGTATTAATTTATAAAGCAATTGTTATATAATTTATTTATATAGAAATATTATAGAATGTCTTATTACTTTTATTAGTATAATAGGAATAGGAGCTTTTTATATATTAGAATAAATCTAATATCTCTTTGTAAGATATATTTTACTAATATATAGTTTATGTATATTAAGGCTTATAAAATAAAATTATAAATAAAAAAGGAAACATTCTACAAAGCTATAAAACTTAAAACTTATAGAAAATAGGAAAAGGAAGACTTTAAGATACTCTATTTTGAAATTTAAATACAATTTATTTAAATTTTACTAAACTTAAAAACTGAGTCAAGATATTAGGTATATTATCTTCTTTGTTTATATGATATATAAAGATATTTTTATCTCTAATATAATCTCTTATAAAACAATACTTTATATCTATATATTCTACTTTCTCTTAAAACTTAGGATTTCTAACTAGCTTTTCTTTTACTAAATTATCTATCAAGATTTTAAGTTCTTTCAATTTTCAATAATCCTGATTTTAATTTATATAATTATAATTATAATATAAACAGGTTACTTCTTTATAGATATCTAATAGATTTACATATTTAACTTTATAAATAAATAAGATTACTATTTTTTAGTTTATTATAATATAACTTATAATATTACTATTTCTTTCTAAGTAGAAAGTATGAAAAGAAGTAGATTTTCTATTATTTAGATCTCTTATTCAATCTAACTTAGTATATCTTATAATACTTTTAATAGACGAAATATCTTTACAATTATAAGTGAATCCATATTCTTCATTATTATTTAAATAACCCTATATATAGTTAAAGACTAAAAATGATTTTTATCTAAATTATAAGTAAATCGAGAATAAGCTATTATTATAAAAGTAGTATTGAATCTTATTTGTAAAACTCCATATAATAGAACTTCTATTTCTTATTAGAACCTTAAAATATGTTTTTTTAAAGCTTTTCCTCTATCTTTAAATAATATAAAATTATTCTCTATAGCGATCTTTGATTTATAAATAATTTCTTTCTTGAATATTTCAATAACTTTCTCATTATATTTATTCTAATTAATAGTAGCTACGTTTCCTTTTTAATCTATAAATCAATTATAACTAAAAGAAATAAAAAGTTCTCCTAAGATGTCAATTTTAATTTTCTGTTTTGAAGAATTACATGTAAAACTAGCTATGTTTTAATTATTAATGATTAGTAATATATTATTAATATAGTAAGCTAAAATAACTATATTAAGCTTTTTCTCTAGAATAAAACCTATTTTATTATAAAGAAAGTTAATAAATCCAATTAAATAAAGAATAGTTTTCAAATAGTTATTATATTGTTGAAAAGTCTATTTCAAACTATATAATACTTTATTTAATAAATATATCAAAGTATAGTCTTTATTATTCTGATATATATATTTAAATTTATATTAAGATTAAATTCTATAGAATTCTTCTTTATCCTTAAATAAAATTGAATTAGTACATAGATAAATATAGATTTATCAATATCAATATAAATAAATACTATGATAATATTATATTATATTCAAATCTAATCTTAATAAATAGAAAGAAGTATTCTATATCTCTAACTTTTAAACCTATAGGTAATACTAAAGATTTCTAGATAATTATTCTCTAAATATTAATTATAATTTTAAGTTACCTATCTAGTTTTATATATAGCTTCTTTAGTTGTGTTATTTAGTTTTAACTTATAAATCTATCTACTACCTAGAATATTAATATCTTTAATATTAATAGTAAATAGAAATATTATTTTCTTACTACTTATAGATTCTACTTATTCTATTTCTTTTATTATAATTAGGATCTAGGTTTTATACTTAGGGGATTTAAATACGTAAATAAAAGAGGTAAGTTCTTCTATCTAATTAACTAATAGAATATATAAAGTTTAATTATTTCTATTAGTATTTGTATATAGTCTTATATAACTATTTAAATTAACATAGTTTAAAATAGTAAAAACTGCGCTATCTTTATAGGTTTTCCAGTTCCTTTCAGCTTTATCTAATGCAATAAGTAAATTAATATATAAACTAAATCTTTTCTAAATATTATTATTATTCTCTATATCTAATTCTAATATTTTATTGTTTCTAATTATTTCAATATTTGAATTTCCTTTTAAGATTATTCTAATTATTTCTTAAGCTTTAGTAGTTAGATTTATTAAAGAGTTATTATGATTATGATTATTATTTTGACTGATATTAAAAATGGATTTATCTAAATTTAAAATAGGATTATTATTAAACTAACTAGACCTGTAATTATTAGAGTTATTTTCTAAATTAAGAGATAAAGGTAACCTGTTTCCTAAAGTATAAAAAGTATTTTCTAGGATCTTTATATTTCTAAACTATATAGCTTTCTTTTTATTAAACTCTTAAATTTTATAACTATTATTTCTATAAGTTATAATACCTTTCTTATAAGCTCTTATATCTAACTTTGTAATATCAAGACCTTTATCTTTATAATAATAGAAGCTATTCTATATTGTAGTATTATTAATATTAAATTCTACTTTATTTTTCAATTTATAAGACGTCTTGAAACTAATAGAATTATAAGAAGTTGTATTATATATATATAGAAACTATTCAAGTATCTGCCTATGAATAATAAGATAAATTCAAATAGAAAATTAGAATTCTAATTCTTTTAACTAGAGTTCTTATTATTCTTTCTATCAAACTATTAAGTCTATAAGTATAAAGAGGTTTAATACAATAAATAATATTAGAATAAGAATAAATATCTTCTATTCTTTTATTAGTAAATTTATTAATTCTTTTAGTATTAAAAATCTTTATTTTTCTCTTTTTATTATTTTTATTATTTTTATTATTTATTAACTCTTCAGATTTGAAAAGAACTTTAGAAACTTCTTTAGCTAATTTGGTTTTTAGTAAAAGTCCCTATGTAAACCTAGTTGATTTATAAGTAAATAAATTAAATCCATTAAATCTATTATATATTATAAGAGTTACTTGTCTATATAAATCTAAGTTAATATAATCTAAATAGTTATATAAAAGTTAAACGTTGTCTAATATAATATGAAGAATATTTATTTTTCTTTATAAAATAGGAATACTAAATTCATATAAATTATTCTCCTTAAATCTTACTATGGAAATTGAATTCCTTTCTATATTATATAATATAACTCCCTTTTAGAAGATTAATATAATTCCTATAGTATTAGAGTTACTATAAGATAATAAAATAACTTCTAATTCTAAAATATAATAAACGTCTTTCGATATAATAAGTTAATATTTTAGAAATATCTTTAGCTTTCCTACTATTCTAAATATAAAGTATATAATATTTCTCTATATAATCTATTTTAAAGTTAATCTTATATTAAATCAAAAACATTTATCTTCAATTATATCCATAATAATAATATTAATATCTAACCAAAAATAAATATCTTTATAATTTTCTCTTTTAACTATATTCCTAGAACTTCTAAGAATTTATTAATTCATTAAAACACCTAAAGTCTTATTATTATTATTATTATTTCCTTTTATAGGAAACTTTTAAATAATTCTTATATCTTCGAAAGTATCATCTTCTTCAGAAAATATATTAAAATCTCTATATTTAGAAATAGATTCTTTAGATTTAGAAATTTCTTTATCTTTATCTTCTAATAATTCATCTTCTATTTTATTATTTCCTTTAATTCTAGTTGAAGTAATATTAGTAAATTCCAGTTTCTTCTTTTTAAATATATCCTTATTCGGATTACTATATTTAATTAGAATATCCTTCTATTAATTAAGGACTTTCTCTACATAAAAGTAAATATAGCTTTCTTTAATATAATTACTTTTCTTATATATTGTATAAACGATTCCCTTTTATCTTTTGAAAGGTTTCTTAGTAATTCAAATATTCTTCTTTTTCTAAATACTCTTAATATAATTAACTAAATTATTATTCCTTCTTTTAGATTTATCTAATAAGTTAGAAAATAGAATATCTAAAATATAAGCCTTTTTATTACGTTTAAAACTCTAAATTATAGAAGTAATAAAACCTTTATAATTAGATATAAAACTATTCAACATATATATTATAACTACTTATTCAAATAATTCTAATTTATTATAAGATAGATTATGAATTAACTCTTCACCTTTATATACGAATCCTTCTATAGTATTGACATTATTTAAAGTAATATTAAAAGAATCTTTATAGGTTAAGGATTTATTAGTTAATCCTAAAAGCTTATGGAATTCTTTTAAATATTTAAGTACTTAAATAATATCTATATTATCTTTAATAATATAAAGAAAGCTATCCTTATAATATAATTACATATAACTTAAAGCCTTTTATTTGTATCTTTATTTTCAGTAGTAATAGCTTTAGTAATATCTATAAAAATATCTCTACTAATAAATAAAGGTTTAACACAAACAGACTAAACCTTATAATTACTACCTCCTACTAATTTAGAAATAGTAATCTTTCTAGAATTACCTTATTTACTAAAATAAAATGAAATTACTTAAAATATATAATTTATAAAGGCTTTTTCAAAAGAAGTACAAAGACCTTTTTCATGTATGATATAAAGAAACTTTATATTTCCTAAAGAGGTAAGAATTCAAAGTTGAACTTGTTTTCTTCTATTTAAAGTAAAAATATAACTTAAAGAATAAATCTAAAACTCAGAGATTTAAATCTCAGTATTTTCCTTTTCTTTTTTTAATAAATTCAATCTTTTCCTTCTTTATAAAATCCATTAAAAATCAAAATAAGGTTCGAGATAAAAGGAGTTAATCTTCTATATATAGTAATCTTTTTACTATTAAAACAGGTAAAATCTAAATAACAAATACACTCAAAAGTAATTCAAAAGAATAATCAATTAAGAATAAATCTCAAATATCTCAAGACTTAAAAGAAGCTAAAATAAGCGGAAAAATCAGACTTTTAGGTATTGATATAATTTATTAAATAAAGTTGATGTCTTATAAAAATAACGTAATTCTAGTAAGGTATTTGGTTTCTATAAAAATAATAAGAAGATAGAGATCTTTACAGATTTTATTATAGTATTCAATTTCTATAAATAAATAACAAGGGTAATTCTTTAACAAATAAAGTATAGAATCTTTAGATTGAGAAGAGCTAGGCTTATAACCAATTAGAATAAATAGATAAATAAATAAATCAACAATTAAATTATTACTATTAATAACTATAAAACCAAGGAAAACGGAATATAATTCAAGTAGCTTTCTTATCATAAAGACTTATTCCAAGTATTCATAATAATTATAATTAAATAGAAAGAGAAATAGTCATTCAATTAATAGTATAATTAACTATTTCTAACTATTATTCATAGAAATATTGAGATTCTTATTTAAAGGGTTTATTTTAGAATTCTAGTTATACTATTAGAATTCCAGTTATAACTATAATATATAAGCTACTATAGCTATAGCGTATAAAGCATTATAATTACAATATATACACCTTAATATAATATATAAACTACTATAACTAAGATGTGTAATATACTATACTTATAGTATAAAGATTAAAGTATAATATACGATATAGTATAGCTATAGCATATTAGCTACTATAGCTATAGCGTATAAAGCATTAAAGCTATAGTATATATAGTTTAAACTACTTCTAACATTCTATAAAAGAATAAACTTCTATATCTTTACTTTATTTACTTAAGAACTATTAGGAGTAAAAAGGAAAAGTGAGTATACACTTATAGAGCGATTGTTATACGATATATTCATATAGATATATCGTAGAATCTCTTATTACTTCTATTAGAATAATAGAAATAGAAGTTCTTTATATATCAAAATAAATCTAATAGTTATTTATATAAGTTTTAGGAAGCTTCAATCGATCCTAAGTAATAAAGTAAAATAGGTGAATTAAATATAATTCTAAAGTTTATCTAAAGATAACTTATCACGAATACGCTTTTATATAATAAGAATAATTTAATTATTTTGATTTTATAATTTTACTTCTTAAATATTAGGACTTACATATTTAAGAGTATTCTATTTAAACTACGTTATTTAAAAATACTATATATAGGTATTAGTAGATTACATTTCTTAGAGAATTATTTTTAGATAAAGTTGAGAAAATAGTATACTTAGAGATTTTATAATAATATCTAAACAACTTAAATAGATTATAGGATAGTTTGAAACTAATTTATATTTAAAGAATATAGAGTTATACTTTCTAAATAACTACCTTATAATTATAGATTAATCAATTAGGTTGAATTTAGAAGTATAAGTAAAGTTTACAGATTAGATTTTAATTTTATTAAAAGGTAGAATGTCTAAAATAATATTAATATGAGAGTTCGTAACATAGATTATATGATTTCATAATACGTTTAGTATATTCTTCGTATTTAAACTATTGAAGAAATTCCTAATCACTAATTCATTTTATTTAATTATAGAAATATTTGTTAAATTATATTAAATAGTATTTGTCTTTTTATTCAATGTAAAAGAGTTTCTTTAAAGGAATTCTTTAAATTGATAATACAAACTATTTTATAACTATTAAGTATTATACTTCCTAGAAGTAAATAAGCTTTTTTAATAGTTAAGAAGACTTTAAAAGAAATCTTAATTACTTCTTAAGAAGGAAAGGATTGATATTTATGTATATTAGATTAGAAAGGTAATAATTATTACCATTAGACTTACTATTTAAGAGAGTTATTTTCATTTTTATAATATCTAAACGTATCTCTCTAATTTTATTTAAAATATCATTTAGTATTTAACTATTCTTTTATTAGTATTTCTTAGTCCACAATATAGAGTTCTAAATTAATTACTTTATTTATGAGACGATTTTAAATAGTAATTATTATTTAAATATATAGGAACCTGATATATAAGTTTATAATAATATATTTAATATACGTATAGCGTTTCAAAAAGTACAAGTAGCTTTTGAAATTATATACATACTTTAATTTGAATTAAGATATCATATCTTCGTTTTGTATAAGAATAATTAATTTAAATAGTATTTTACTATGGTCTTCTATTAACCTTTTATCTATATAAAATAAAATAGGAAAGACCTTTCTATATTTAATTAAACTATTAATCTCGAAGTTTAGAATCTTTCTTTTAATAATAGTTTCATATTGAGTAGTAGTTTAATTAGGTGAAATATATCAATTGAATATTTAAAGTTATTCTTTATTAATACGGATTTTCTAGACTTTAAGAATTTAATATATAATTATTGAAAGATAGATAGTGTGCTATTTATTATGTTATATTAAATTATAGAAGTTTAAATTAGTTTTATTTAGAATTCTCTTATATTCTATTCGAACTTATTATTATATAATTACATTATTTTAAATAAGTTCATATTTTAGAATTCTTGGAAAGGTTAAAAGAAGGTTTTATTGTAGTTAATGAGTTCTGTTTAGATAAATATTAAAAGTTTATTATTAATAGTTATATTAATCTATATTTGAATTATATTATAATACTCTATTATTTCCTTAGAATTAGATTTCTAGCCTACTCAAAGCTTAAGATTCCTTATATAATAGTTAACAAATGCCTTTAGTTTCAAATATCAAAGATTTAATATTTTTAGGTATTTCTTAAGTAGTATTCTCTTAGATAGACTATTTGTTAAATTTAAAGACAGTTATTAATTTTAAAATATTAAGATTTAATTTAATATTCAAATCAAAGTGTTTCTAAGTATGTTAAATAATTATAAAGAATTATAATGCAAGATATTAATAGTTAAACATAGAGCTACTAGATAGTTCTATTAGTATATTAAGACTATGAGTAGTTAAATATACTATTTCTGAATAGTTTGTTGAAAGATCAATATGATAAGCTAGAAGGAATTTCCTTTATATTTATTATTTAAAAGTGATTTAGAGATTAATTATATATTTTAAAGTTTGTAATGATAATGCATAAATAATATAATATATATTCTGAATATAAATTGTTAAAACATATGATTTATTCAAACTAGGATGAAGTATTTAAATATATATAAATAAAGCAGTTAGGCTTTATAAAAATTAATATAGCTATCTAATAGACTTCATATTATATTTATTCTTATGAGGAATTTATATATAGAATATTATAAGCTTTATAAAAAAGCTTAAAGGTTAATATAATTTTCTATATCTTCTATATTCTAAAGATTAAGAATATTAATATAAATAGTTAAATTAAATTTATATAATAATTTAAATCATTAGATATCCAAGTAAGGTATTTTAATATTAATAGTACTATATAAAAGAAGATATAGTAATATAAATTCCTGATTTCTATCACTATTTTAATACTATGAATAACTTATACTTTCAAAATACTATTTTAATATATTGTAAGATATTTTAAGTTTCTAGATTTAAGTATCTTACTACAAGAATAATAATTAAAATCCAATCTTAAAAGTAGTAAGATACTATATATAAAGTTTGAATATTTAATTATACTCCTTTTACTATTACAATATTTTAGATTTCTAATCTTATAATTTCATTAGTTCCCTTACTTATTAAGTTTATATATAGAATCATATATTTATAATTTCAAGTTATTTAAACATTGTACTTCTAGATAGATTTCCTTTAATTATTATTAAAGTAACATAAGATCTCCCTCAAGCTTTCTTATATAATAAAATTAGCTATAATACTTTTGATATTTGAATAGAAGTTTAAATTATTGTATTAAATACTAAAAATAACAACAGATACTTTCAAGATTTAAATAGGTTTTTATACTTTTCAATATATGAATTAAATTATACTTTGATTTATCATTATTATATATATTCTCAATTAATTCATAAAGACTAAATACTGAATACCTTAATTAAAGAGATAATTCAATAGTTATTTGCTCTAAATTGAGATTTCTTAAAGAGGATTTCAAAATTTAGATAACAGTAATAATACAATTAGTTATTCAGTTAAAATAGTTAAAAACCTATATAGGAAGTATATTATTAAGAAGGACTTCAATAGTACCTTTTCTAAGGTTCTTTTATTTTCAATTTAAATATTTCAATTTAGATCTTCTAGGATATAAAGTATTTAATAACTTTTTAGAAACCTTTTATAGAAGATTAGAATTTATATAATAGTAAACTTACATTTATCAAGACCTATAGAAACACTAAAGCTTTTATTATAACTAATAAAAATAAAGAAGTTAAGTTATATATCATATAATATTACTTTTTATATTATTCTATTTATAAAGCTTATTTCTTTCTAATAGTTGTAAAGATAAAGTAATTAATAAGTATTCAATTAAATTACTTATTTTAACTGTAGAAGGAAAATTACTCTAGAATTATAATTATTAATATTTAATATAATAAGTAAGTTTTAGAATATTATATATCTTATAAGAGATTAACTACTCTAATGATATAATAAGTATAATATAAGCTTTCTTCTAAATATTATTACCACTAATAATATACTATAGATCTAGTCTAGAGACTTTTGAAAAATTGAATATTCCTAATATTAAGAAATAAAGTATCTTAATAAAACTGCTTAATTATTTCATTTTAATTTTATAAAGTATTGAGATTACTTAGAGCTATTTAAAGTATAACAGGTATAAGTTTATTGAGAGAAGATATGAAGTTTATAATATCAATAGGATAAAACGCAAATTCTACTATATAGAATATAGGAATACTTTATATATTACTCCTAAAGAATATATTACGTTTACCTTCTATTTTACTCTTAAAACTATAGTAACTATACTTTAACTTCAATATTTACAAATAGAACTACCAATTACTTTCAGGATTCATGTCCTATCCATTATATTAAAGTTATTATAATAAAGATATTTGAAAGCTTTATCATATTCTTTAAATACTCGTATAATATTAATACTAAGGTTTTTAAGTATAATAATAAGATGTTTAAATATGAGAATCTGATATATAATCTTACTTCTTGAGGTATATATTTTAGACTATCTATTCTATATACCTATAATATGAAAAGAAATACTAAGTATTTTAAAATAATTATTAAGATATATATAAAAGCTAAAAGATATAGGAATAAACTACTTTATGAGCTCTAACTTAAAATTCTATAAGTAGTAATATTCGTTTATATTTAAATACTAATATACTTGTTAAACTAATAAATACTATATTAGAAACTTGATAAGAATAGTTTAAGAAATAATATTATAAGATTCAACTTAGTTTAATCTTATACTTATGGCTATAAGTATTATACTCTTATTATAAATATAAAACTTAACTATAACTATTTAAAATACTTTAAAGAATATGTGTTTATTGACTTTCTAGTTAGTTATATTCTGATTACTTAATGTTAAATATAGAGCTTACTGAGAAATAAAGTTATAATAATCTATAATATCTTTTTAATAAAACTTTCTTCTTTAATAAGAGTTTAGCTTCTTTCCAAAATAAGTTAAATTATTTAATTCTAATAAAGTTTCTTACTAATTATAAGAATTGAGAAGTATAATAAAAGTATCTAAAATCAGGTTAACTACATATTTAAACTTTGATACAAAGTTTAATAAAATAGTTTCTATCAAAATAAAAAGTAGCTATAATAGTCTGAAGTCTTATATTTATATAATAATTACTCTTAAACTTCATAAAATACTATTTAAAACTATAAAGTTTATATTAATAATTCTTCTAAACTTACTTATTCTATTTCTTTGTAATTCTATTCATATAGATAACGTTATAAAAAGGTAAAGAGTTTAGATATCTCTAGAAAGATTTAAATATAAAGAATAGATAAAATACTATACTTGAGTAATTAGTAGATCTTTATTTAGAGCTACCTTTTAATTAATACCTTTTAATTAATACCTTTTAGCTATTTTAACAGATTTGAAAATACCTCTACTTATAACTATAAAATAGTATAAATAGTTAACTAAAAGAGGATTTAAAATATCAACTCTCTTCACCACTTTAAGATATAAATATTATAAATTTTTATAGTCGAATTTGACTATAGGATATATTAAATATTAGAAAGTATTTAAAATATAGGAAGATAGAAATTCTTTTTTTAAGAGTTTTATAACAGAAATTATTACTATTATTTGTTTGTATTTGATAATACTTATTTATCTATATGTTACAATTCTAATAGTAACTAAGTAGGTTTATTCTAAGCATTATATTAAATTATTCTTTTAAAGTTAGATTGATAAGACTTTTATAAAACGTTTAGAGGTTTTAAAGTATTATGAGCTTTATATTTATAAACTTAATAAGCATAAATACTGTTTCAAAATTGAAATTTAACTAATTATCTATAGAGCTTATTAGTTATAAAGTAACTATCAAACTCAAATAACTATTCTAATAGATATATTATCTTAAATTCTCATAATAATTACTAACTACTTTAATCGCAAGTTATTCCTATATAATATCATCCATACGTTTATATATATAATACTTAATAAAATCGTTTATATAGAGATACTATTAAACCACTAAATATTAAATAAGATTTAATATTTTAATTATATATTATATAGTTTTAAAAGATTTCGTTGTTTAATAATACTATTTAGAAATAAGTTCTGAATACTTTAGTTTTAGACTTATGATAAGAAAGTTATATTACTAACTCAAAAAGTATATTTTCTTTTCTTTATCAATAACTATATACTTTTATTTCCTTAAAAGATATATTTAAAGTATTTATACTATTAGTAGACCTTCAATAGAAGTATTACTTTAACAGAAGTAAAGTATTAGGAGTATATATTAGTATCTAAGTAATAGATCTATACTAAAGACAAACGTAAGTATAAAGTTATTAATATATTTGAATCTAATTCTTCTAATTAGGATCCTAGCTATTATAATCTAAATACCCCTTTTTATATATAACTAAGTAGTAGTCTAACTAGAAGCTATTAATATATCTTAATATATTCCCCTTCCTTATAGATTATACTCTTATAGTCTTATAGCTTGAATACAGCTATTCCTAGATTTTAAATCCCTTATTTCTTATAGTATATCTCTTAGCCTTCCTATTAGCCTTCTAGTACTTTTTATATAATTAAATTAAACTCCTAATATTCTAATTAAACTTCTATCCCTATAGTAAGAAGAATAATACTATTTATAGAGTCTCTTAAAAGCTTCTTATTTTTAAAACCTCTTATATATTATTAGTCCTTTATTACTAAAAGCTTTTATACCTTATTAATTTACTACTAATCCTTTACAATATAACTTTTTAGATATATAAATTATTACTACTACTACTACTACTACTTTACTATTCTTATACTAATTACCTTCTTATTTAAAACTATACTATAGCTTTACTATAGCTTCTTATTACTATTACTATTACTTCTATTAATTAAGCTTCTTATTAATATAACTTCTTATATACTACTAACTTCTTATTACTATAGCTTCCAGTATATTACTAACCTCTAATTATTATAACTTCTTATATACTATTACTATTACTTCTATTAATATAGGCTTTTATTAATATAACTTCTTATATATTACTATTAATACTTCTACTATAACTATACCGCTACTCCTTTAGTATTCTTCTTATTATTCTTATATCAATAATTATAAAATATATAGTTTTCTCTATATTATATTAATATATCTACTACTATATAGCTACTATAATTATTATACTATAGATAATATAATATTTATCTATAGTAAATAGCTTTATAGCTTCCTAACAGCTATTATTTCCTCCTTTAGGAAGTTATATCCTTATAGCTTTAAGGCTTTTATACTAAGCCCTTATAGTCTTCAAACCTATATAGTTATAAAACCTACCTAGTTTTAAAACTAGTATCCTACTATTAAGCCTTAGTTCTACTATATCTTAAAGCTTTATAGCTTAGAGGACTAAAGGTATTTAGGTTATAATTAGGCCTAGAGTATTAGCCTCTAGCTAACACTCTAGTCCTTTATATCTTTATAGTAATACTTTTATAAATAATAGAAAGCTCCTTCTACTACTATTAAAATAAGTAAAACCTTTTTATATTCCTTAATATTACTAATCATTAGTAATATCTCTAGAAGTACTTATTAGTACTTCTATAGTAATCCTCCTATTATTATAATTTAATAAGTATATAATATTTATTCTAAGTGTTATTCTTTATAGTAGCTACCCGTAGTAGCTACTTAAAGTAGTTACTTCTAGACTTTTAAAACTTTTAAATTTGAAAATTTTAAAATTTCTACTTACTAATATCTATATTACTATATAAGTATCGATACTCTTCTAGTATGTCTTATAATAGTTTTAGCATTAATAAGTAGCTTCTTATAATAGTTTCTTTAATATTATATATCGAAATCTCTATCTATATACTTATACATATATATTAGTGCCCTTCTAGTTATTTCCTTAGGAGTAGTCTTAGTGGGAGTATATATTGAAATCTTATTATCTATTATATAGGTATTGTAGTAGTACTATATTAAAGCTTTTCTATTATATTTCTTACAAGAGCCTTAATACTATAACTGCTTATAGTAGTTTTACTAAAGTAGTTATATATCAAAATCTCTATATCTATATATATACTAGTATCCTTTCTATAGCCCCTATAGCTTCTATAGCTTTATATAGTAGTCTTATTAATATTATATATATTGAAATCTTATTTTCTATTATATTAGTACTATACTAGTATTTCTCTTATAGTAACTTTATTAATACTATATATATCGAAATCTCTATACTATTATATTAGTATTACGCTAGTACTCCTTTAGTATACCTTTCTTATAGTAGCCTTACTATAGCTTTATATAGTAGCTTTATTAAAACTATATATATCGAAAGTTTCTCTTCTAATATATTAGTATCGCAATCGCTATATATCGAAATCTCTATATCTATAAGTGTATTAATACCCCTCTAGTTATCTCTTTTTATATAGACTCGCTAAAATACTATATTAAAATTTCTCTTATATTAGCCTTATTACTATGGCTATATAAGTATTATATATATTAAAATCGTTACTTTTATTCTATTAGTATGATACTAAAACCCTTTTAATATACTTTATATAATAGCTTTAATACTGTAGTTTCTTATAATAGCTTTATTAATACTATATATATTGAAATCTTATTATCTATTATACTAATATCTCTCTTATAATAATCTTATTAATACTATATATATCGACTTGAAACTACTACTATTATAATACTAATACCCCTTATATAACCTACTGGTTAGAATTCTTAAAGATAGATAGAAATTTGAATAAATTAGGTATATATATTAATATCTAAGTAATAGATCTATACTAAAAGTAAAGATAAGTATAAAGTTATTAATATATTTGAATCTAACTCTTCTAACTAGGATCTCAATTATTATAGCCTAAATACCCTTCTTTATATATAACTAAGTAGTAGCCTAGCTAGGGGCTACTAGTACGTCTTGATATAAAGACTTATTTAATATTAGGGTTGTTTGAAATTGAATAGTATAATAACTATAGTTTTCATAAAAAATACATATTGAAAAGCTCTTTAAATATTTCATATAGTATATATTATATATTAAGTATTTTGAAATCTCTTTTAAAACTAAAGAATTCTTATTATAATATAGTCAAGGTTTCTATATAGAAATTAAACACTATTAATAAGATATTAACGTTGTTAATTATACTATAGTTATGAAAGGATTAGATATTATTTATATAATATATGAATTATTATATTTTGATTAAAGCCTTCAGATAACCATTATATAAAAGCTAAATGACTAATATGAGATTTTAATAAAATAAAGAGTTTTTATCTTGAGTCTAATTCTAAGGTGAGTAATTTGTTTAATAACTTTATATTTACTATAAGTACTAATTTTATAAATAAGAGTAAGAATTACGAAAGCTCCTAAATAAATAATATATATCTTTTTATAGGTCTAATAGTACAATATATTAATGAATTAAATACTATTACTACTTTGAAAGTATAGTTGAAACTCTTAATATTATTCTAAGCTGTTTAAAAGGTTATTTTCACCAGTTACTTTATTATTGTATTTTAAATAAACCTTATAATAAATGTATTTAGCAGAGGCAAGGTATATAAACCTTACTTTATTATCTGAATCTAATATAATAATTAGCAAATTATACGTTTTATAACTACTAAAGTTATATAATTATATATAAAGCTATAATATATAGATATTGATAACTACTAGTTATAGTAAAAAGGTTAATAGACGTATTTTCAAATTATATATACATTTTTAAGAGATGTTATATCTAATAACCTTATAAAGCCCTTCTAAAGCTGCTAATTTAGTACTTATATTATTTAATTCAATACAATACATTAGTTAAACTGTTCAAAGTTGTAACAAGAAGAGGATGTTTAAGAGAGGTTTCAAATATTTAAGAAGTCTAATACAACTTTTGACTATCAGGTGGCATCTATAGACTTTAAGTTATAGTAATAATAAGGTTGAATAAAAAGGCTTAAGAATGCTAGAAATAGTTTTTTATTCATAAGAGATATTTAAATAGTTGATAAATGGTAGTATTTTCCTTACTGTACGAATAGAAGTTTGATCAGAGCAATAGAATACTAAAAGAAGCTTCTCATAAGATATAAACATAAGGTTTCATTAGTATTATATAAAGAAGCTAGCTTATAAATAGACTTCTTAAAACTAGAGAAGTATACTAAGAATAATATATATTTAAAAGTAGACTTTATAGTAATTAAACCTTGGATACTAATGCTATTCCTATAGATCTTTCTTTCGTCAAACTACTTAAAAAGAGCTTCATATAGCGCAATTGGCTATATTTAGTTATATATAATATATAT
This sequence comes from Colletotrichum spinosum, assembly GCA_004366825.1. Classification (NCBI taxonomy): domain Eukaryota; kingdom Fungi; phylum Ascomycota; class Sordariomycetes; order Glomerellales; family Glomerellaceae; genus Colletotrichum; species Colletotrichum spinosum. The sequence goes on along the minus strand of QAPG01000158.1, from coordinate 9,851 downwards.
TAGATTTTGCCTTCTTATTGAATGTAATATAATTTAATTTACTTATTACTGTAAGGCTTCATAAGTAAGTATTCAATAGGGAAATTAGTAGATTTATATTGATACTTATATGTCTTATTAATAATTGACTTATGATCTAAATGTTTAATTCTAATTTTGTTATTCTAATTTATATTATTATTCGAATTAGAATCTAATAGATCTACGTTTTATTTTAAAGAAATAAGTTTAATACCTTATAGTAATAGTTTAGTTAGGTAAATACTAATAGTTATATTAAGTGAACTAAGGATTTAATAATTAGGTAAACTATACCCTATCTTACTTATATAGAATATTACTATAATAGGTTTTTAATACTCTATAAGACAATAGGCTAATACTGCTACTATCTTTACTTATCTAATTTACCTTATCTATATTTAGTATATATAAGTATGTAGTAAATATATAAAGTACGTACTTGTGCCTGCCTTAATTTTAATTGAAACTCGAAGACTTCTTACTTACTAAAGTGGTTACTAAGGACTTATATGTCTTTAATATTTACATGTGTAAAAGAATGATTAATGAGAACTATTCATACTCTTATCCTCTTTTTAATAAGTAATTATAATCCTAATTATTCGTTAGATTAGTAATAAGTAATTAGTAAAAGGTTAAGGGGAATTAATAACTTTCAATTATTAAACAAAAAGTAATTTAAAGTATTATCTAAAAATAGTACTAATATTAATATGAGTAGTAATAATGATAAGAAGTTTGGATTCTATAGAAAGTAGGGAACTTTGTAGTATTAATATTTAAATAGAATTTATTTTTAGAAACATCAACTTTATATTATAAAGAGTTCTTAGTTTCATTATATTCAGCCTACTAAGTAGTCTATTCAATAAATTCTCTAATATTATAGTTTGATTAATTTGTAGTATGAATAATTAAAGTAGCATAATCTTAATTCTGATAATTAAGTTTTTTATAGTCAATAGAAACCATGGAATTATAAGAGTAATAGAGAATACTTAAGCTTTTATTTATTTAAAATAGATTATTAGGATAAATATATATAATAGTTGAATAGTTAGAATTCTAATATTCCCCCTTGAAATATATAAGATGAAAAATTCTTTTATAGCCTGAGAAGCTATAAAAACTCTAAAGACTATATAAGAAAGCTAGAAAGAGTTAAAAAGGTTGAAATCTGACGAACCTAAATCTTAGGAAACATTTAATGAAAAAATAAAAATAGAGTAATAATTTAGAAAAGATTAGAAAAACTTAAAACTAGTAAAGAATTAAAGGAAAAGATTCATCCTTGGAAAATAGAGTGTTAAAACTATTTCTTTTATAAGAGGATGAAATATTAAAGCTATTCTATAAAGTCCTCTTAATAACAATATTAAATTTAATTTAATCTAAAAGCTTTATTAAAGACTTAGTAACACTATTACTTATATTAATAGAATAAAGATTGATCTAATTAAGTCAGAGAGGATTTCTAATATAATGATAGTAAATATCAATATAATTAGCTTTTTTATAGAATTTAGTATTTTTAGCAAGCTCTTTAGCTAAATAATTATCTATAAAGATAATTAGCTTATTGATATTTCTACATCCTTAAGCTTTATTATTAAGACTATAGTTATTACATAATCAAACAGCCTTTTAGTAGTATCTACTAGAACTATATACTTAAACTTATAAATGAAGAAAACTACTATTTTTCATTTCATTAAATCATAACTTATAATATTAAAAAGGTCCAAGTAAAATATTTATGTTCAAATAGATTTTCTATTATTAATATCTCTAGCTTAATGTGAATCCATAAAGCTCAATAAATTAAAAGGATTAATATTATTATAATTATAAATTAACTTAGAATTAAAATTCTTCTTTGAGTAACTCAATGTCTGATTAAGAATAATAGAATATTCTTTAGAAAGGTTTAAAGAATGTTGAAAGTAAATAGTAATAATTAAAGTAGTATTTAGTCTAATTCTTTCAGCTAAATATAATGAAACTCCTACTTCTTTTCAGTATTCTAATGTTTCTTCCTTGAAAGTATTATTCTTATTAATAAAGAATTTAGCTTTGTTATTGATTAAAGTATCAAAACCATGAATATCCTTTTTATTAAACTCAATAAGAGTTTTATTAGTATATTTAAGCTGATTTATTTCTATCGCTTTATTCTTCTTACTAAGAATTAAATTATTACTTAAAAAAGTAGTAGGCCTTTTTAAATTTTAGATCTTAAGATTGTTTTAAGAATTACTATGAGAAGACTCTAAAGTCATATAGTTATTAGCTCCTAGTAGTATATTATCAATATAATATATTAAAAGAACTAAATATTTATTTCTATTAAGAGTAGTATCAAGTATAAATAATTGTTTATTATAGAGGGATATTTTAAAACTAATCTTATATAAAGTGAATTCAAAATATAAATACTGTAATTTAAAGCTCTATTTTAACCTATATAAAACCTTATTTAATAAGTAAGTAAAATATGATTTCTTATAATTAGTATTTTAAATCAAATCTTTGAAACCTTTATTCTAAATATAGCTAGTAAATAATGAGATATGTATCTTTTTATCTATTCTTATATAAATAAATATAATAGTAGTATTATATTAAGTCGAAATCTAGTTCCAATAAAGAGATATAAGAAATATATACTTATAACGTTTAGAATTATAAGTAGTATTAAAAGCTTCTAAATACTTAATACTAAAATATTAATCAAAGCTTTAAATACTCTATCTAGTTTTATATATAGAATTACTAAGATTCTAATCTTCAAGCTTTATTTTATGAACTTGTCTACTCCTTAATATATTGATATTATTTCTTTAATAAAAGAAATATTAGGTACTAGTATAATAGTTTCAATTTCTATAGACTCTATAGATTCAACTTTTCTATTTATAGTTTGAATTTAACTATTATCAAACTCAAGACTCACAGCTTTTAAGAAAGTAGTTAGTTTATTTAAAGCTTTAACTAATAACATATACTTAAAAGTATAAATAATACTATATCTATTAATGAATCCTATTATTATAGTTATATTAATTATAACTGGTATAGAGAACTCAAAAAGAATAGTTTTAACTAAAAAGTATACTTTTTATAGAGTTTTATATATTGAGCCCCCCGCTTAATTAGTCGCTTTATATGATGCTTGGTAGGTAATGTCTATAAGTAAATATAATTAAAAGGACCTAGTAGTATAGCTACTAGTTTAGACCTAGCTTTAATCTAGTGGTAGAAGCTAAAAGGTAATAGAATAATAATTCAATATATTAATTTACTAATATAAATCTAATAATAATTAGAAAGTTATAATTTGATATCTTAGTAGTAGTTTCAAAGTATTAAACTTACTATAGTATTACTCATAATATTAATCTATATTAGAATACTATTAGTATATTTTAATACGACTAGCTATAGATATAAGAGAGAGTAATAGAAAACTAGCCAACTATCTTATAATAGTATTTTAATTTATAATAATACTATTAATAATAATCAAAATAAGAAGAATTATTCTTATATTTAACTTTTATAATTTCAATATGAATATTAATCTTTTGAAAGTTATTAATAACTATAGGAATAATAACTATTTTTATAAACGTCTAAAGAAATTAGTTTTATATAAAAGTAATTTTATTACTTTTTCTAATTCTTTCAAAAGAGCTACAATTATCTTTACCTTTAACATATTATTGGAAGATAAAGCTATTAATAGAGCTAAACAAAATTAAAATAATAGAGCAGAATCTAGTACTTAAGAATGAGGTATTCAAAGATAATTCTAAATACTTAAAATATATTCTAGAAGTAGCTTCTTAGATATTACTTTATTCTCATAAGATATATAATTTAAAGTTGTTATAAACGTTACTATTAGCTAATGGTAGGGAAGGTATAACTTAATATTAAATATATTATACTATTATATACTATTAGTATAACCTTACTATGTAATATTTTCATACCTAAAGTAACTATAGCTATAGCTATTAGTATAAAGTAAGTTAAAATATAGGTTCTAGCTGGAAGCTAAATGTCTTCTATGTAAAGCTAAAGACTAATACGTTTTTTTACATAAATGCTATTTATAATCTTTTTAACCTCTAGATTTAAAGAAGGAATCTCTATAAATATAATAAACGTTTTATTAAGATTCTTAATACTATTTATAGTTTTGTTAAAATAAATTATAAAAAAGAAAGCTACTCGATTCTTTATTAAGAGGAAGATTTAAATTACTTTTACTATTATTAACTTTATTAAGAATAAAGAAATAAGTGATATCTTTAGTAGAGTTGTAAACTCTATTAGACTTAGTAATAAGTAGATTCTAGAAAAGATTATTAGAATTCAGTTAATTAGACTTATTCTCCTTACTAAATTAATTAAGCTTAGTAGTAATAATATTATTAAAAATAGATGACTCTTTTTTTCATTAATACCTAACTATTCTTAAGAATATTTATATTTCTAGATTGAATAGTATTATAAAATTAAAAGTCCTAAATTAAATATATGTTATAACTAAACGTAACTATAGTACTTTTTTACTTTTAGATTAAACTTCTTAGAATACTTACTCTTTACTTTATAGTAATAAATATAACTCTCAACTTCATAGTAATAAGTCTTACTCTATACGTTTATATTACTAATACAAGATTTCTTCTTATTCTTTAATTTATATAAAGTCTTAAATTTAATAGAAGAATAAAGTATTCTGTTATGAATATAAAAAGAAATTAATATAACTAACCCCTAAAAATAAAAAGATAAACTAGAGTTATAAAGAAAAGCTTTAGCTTTATTGATTATAATTCTTATAGCTTTCTCTATCAAACTATTAAACTTAAATATATGAACGAACTTTATATTATGAATCATATTATTATTAAGATAAATAATTTTTATTCTATTATTAGAGACTTCGAAACTACTATTTATATTGACATTCTAAATCTCTTATTATCATTATTATTACTTTTAAATATGCTAATAAACTCTTTAAAAACTAAAGTAACTTCTTCAGAACTTTTAGTTCTTAATAACTTTCTCTAGATATATCTACTATAGTTATCTATATATACTATATTATATATTTAGCCCCCTACTTAGTAGATAGCTTTATATAATACCTAGTATTAAATCTCTATAATCAAGAAAACCTAGTAACGTATTATAGCTTATATATAACTCTATAGGCAAATATAGTAAAAAGGACTTAGTAATACGGCGTTTAGTTTAAACCTAACCCTAATTTAGAAATTGACGTAGGCTATCTAATAGTCTCTATAGTAGTAGCTTTGAAGTATTAAACTTACTATAGTAGTACTTATAATATTAACTTATACTAGCTAGTAATAATACTACTAGTATACCTTAATGATACTAGCCTTATAGATAGAAAAGAATAATAGAAGACTAGTCCTTTCTTTATCCTTTAATATATTTAAGTCAACAGCTATCTATAATAATACTATCACTAATAATAACGACAATAATAATAAGAATACAGACTACCCCTAGCTACTACCTATTACTATACTTAACCCCTATAACTTTAATATAAATATTAATCTTATTAAAGTTATTAATAATTACAAAGACTATAGCTACTTTTATAAAAGCCTAAATCAGCTAATATTATATAAAAGTAACTTTACTACCTTCCCTAGCCTTCTTAAGTTAACTATAGTTAAATTTAGCTTTAAAGTATTACTAATAGATAAAACTATTAGTATAATTAAGAAGTATAAGATTAAAAGAATGAAAAAGAATCTAGCGCCTAAAAGTAGGATATTTAGTAATAATCCTATATATTTTAAATATATATTAGAAGTAGCTTGTTAGGTAATATCTAAAAAGGTATATATATTAAAATCTATAATTAGTAGTCGTCAGCTAATAGTTAGGAAGGCTAAGATAACCTAAAGTTAGAGATGTTATATTATATACTATTAATATAACATTATTATAATTCGAAGATCTAAAGTAACTATAGCTATAGCAGTTGGTATAAGGTAGGTTAGAGTATAAGTCCTAGCTAAGTATTAAATATTCTCTATATAAAGCAAAAGGCTTAGTTATCTATATATAAGATAAAGTATTTAAAGTAATTATAAGTCTCTAGTAAAATAAGCCTATCTAAATCTAGATTTATATAATTAAAATATTTAACTTTCTTAACAATATCTAAACTTCTATTAATTTTATTAGTAAACTTATTCTGATAATACATTTTATAAATAAATAATTTATTACTTTTAAAATACTTATAACTAATATTATTTATTATATTCCTAGTTAATTTAATAATATTGCTTATATAACTTATTCTATTATACTATAGTTTTAAAGTATTAATATTCGAAGTATTAATACAGAGAACTAAATATTTAAATTAGTTAGAAATTCTAAATTTATAGAAATTGTTAATTTGAATTCTTATGAATACGAATTAAATTTATTTAATGTTATATAGTATGAATTCAATTAAGAAAATAAATAGTATTTCTATTAAATTCAATTTGAACTCATTTAACAAACTAATACCTAAGTATAATATATGATAAATATTTCATAACAAATATTCAATATTATTCCAAATAATCTTTAAATCATGTTTTATAATTAAAATATTCTCTTTAGTATTTTCCTATTTAATAAATAGAAGAATCTTAGTTTTATTAATTAAAGAATTATAATTTTTAACTATATTAATAGTAACTTTAATATAAATAAAAATTAAAATAGTTTCGACTTTTAATAAATCCACTACTTTATCAGATCTTCCTAGAGGTCAGAATATTTAGAGTCTTTTTGATAATAATCCTTCTAAAGAGGAATTAGATTATAATTATTCTTTCAAATTTAATACTTTTTTCTTTATCTTCTTTATCTGCTTTATCTTCTTTATCTTCTTTATCTTCTTTATCTTCTTTATCTTCTTTATCTTCTTTATCTTCTTTATCTTCTTTATCTTCTTTATCTTCTTTATCTTCTTTATCTTCTTTATCTTCTTTATCTTCTTTATCTTCTTTATCTTCTTTATCTTCTTTATCTTCTTTATCTTCTTATTTTATAATATTAGAATTAAGTAATATAAGGTCTTTAATTATATTACTAGAAATCCCTTCAACTATTTCTTCTTAAATTTAAAATAATATTAATTAATTCTAAGTCATTAATCTTATTTCTTTATCCTTTTTCATTTTAAAAGACTTAAGAAAACTCTTATTAATTTTAACCTTTATCTATATAGGAGGTTCTTCAAAGTGAAAACCAAAATAATTCTTTTTGGATATAACTAGTCATTTTATAATAATTATAAGAAGCATCTTTCTCTTTTTCTAAGAATTCTTTAATACGTTTAAGAAAGAACTATTAAAAAGTCTATATTTAATATCTTTCTTAATTCAAAAGTTAATTAAGAAGTCTAACCTTTTCTCTTAAATTTATCTAATAGATTAGAAAGTAAAAAATCTAATTTACAAAAATCCTTATTAGATTTAAAGCTTTGAATAATCTGAATAATAAAACCTTTATAACTTTTATCTAAACTCTCTAGAATACGAATAATTATAATTTAATTAGATAGTTTAATTTTGTTTCAAAATATATTATTAATACAATCTTTGACTTTATTGAAATATTCTTCTATAAACTCAAAGTCATTAAGAATAATATAATTAGCCTTTTATAAATAAGACACTTATTGGAAAACCTGATTAGTTTATAGAATCTATTTAAAACCTTAAATTTATAAAGAGTATTAATATTATTCTTCATAATTCTTAGAAGACTAGTTTTACAACTTAGTTATATATAATTAAGAATCTTATTATACTTATTAGTATTAATTCTAGTAATACGTTTAACTCAATTTATAAAGATATCTTTACCACTGAGTAGAGCCTTTATATAAATAGACTACATACTATAGTTCTAAGTCTTTTGTAACTTAAGAATAAAGTATAATTTAAAACTATTTATATTCTTGAATAATACTTTAAAAACGTAAAGTAGCTATTTAATAAAGAATGCATTTAAAGCCTAAAGTAGAATCAAAATACTTAAGGTCTAACACCAATAGACTATTATTAACTGAAAGATTAATAATAATATAATTTAACAGTTAATTGATAGATTGATATAATTTTAACTTATAGCAATCTAAATCTTAAGTATCATAGGAAATATGTTTTGATACAAACTAGAGATAACTTAAAGTTCTAATTAATGGGATTCTTACTAGACTTAAGATTCCAATTTATAGAAAATTAAATAGAATTAAGACTCTAATTTATAAAGGTCTTGATAGATTTAAGAGCTAGTTTATAACAGGTTTTAATAGATTTAAGAATTAATTTCTAGAGTTTCTTGATAGATTTTAAATATAAGAGACTTTCAGCTTTTACTATTTAATTATTTCTTTTATTCACCTAATCGTAAGCTTATTATTCTAATGAGTATAATCTTGTTATAGATTTATTTCATATTAAATTAATTAATTAATAAGAAGAGTTGCTTAATCAGTTAAAGTAAATATAAGAAGAATATGTCATACAACTTTATAAATATCAATAAGAGAAGTTCTATATAAATAGATAGATTTAGTTACTTTTGCTCTATATTTAGAATAGTATCTAAGCTTTTTACTCTATATATAGATTCAACTATAGGTTTTACCTAATGATAGTATTTGTGCTAATACTAGCTTATAATTAATTAAGATAATAATGGAATTACTTATTATTATAGATATTTATACCCCTAGTTCTAATATTTAATTTTATAGTAATAGAAGACCTCATAGTAATAATCTATAAAACAAGAGTTTTATTAAAACTAAAGCTTAATATATATAGCTAAAAATAACTACTAAGATTATTAGGTTAAGAATCTTATTAAACTTCTTAAAAATAGGATAAAATAGAATACTTATAAGAGTTAGGCATTCTATAACCTATTACCTTTTTATATCTATATTATTATAATACATTTAAAATCCCCTTAAAATTTATATAGCTATTCATAAGAAGAGAGGTATAAGATAAGTATAATAATAATAACTTATAATTCTTACAATGAAAACTATTAGTTTATTAGATTAAATTTTAATAACATTATCCTAAAAGTTATAATGAATAAATAGCTTATAGATATCAAAAAAAAATTATCTAGCTATCTTATAACTTACTATATTAAACCAAAGACTTTAGAGACTAATATCTAATTAGATAATATCCTAATAATCATATCTTAGCTTAATATTAATTATTAGATACTTTAGAGTATTATAGTAATATAATTATAGGAGTTTTAAAAAGTGTTAGGTTATATTAAGAATATCCATATTTATATAAGTATTATTTATATATTAGCTATACTTAATATATTAAGATTATTTACTAATAAGAGTAAGTTGAGTCTTATTATACTTATACAGAAATTATAAGTTAATTTGTATTAATAGTAGAGAGTTCTTATATTAGTAATATAAAATCATATCTTAAGAATAGGTAGGATTTAGTTAATAAAGATATTAAAATTAGAAATATTAAAATTATAATAAATATCTAAATAGAATACCTACAGTTAGTAATAATCAAATGTCTTGAGATGCTTTTATATATAGTTATAAAAGTATAAGGGCGAGAGGGTATAAAGGTGTGAGGTAATTATAGAAACTTTAAAACCTATTAAATTATATTGGAGGTATCTTTATCTTTATAAAGATTATTTATATATCAGTTATATTTAATATATTAAAATTATTTATCAATAAGAGAAAATTA